>JAKLMY010000095.1:0-94111 GCA_022814645.1 Ganoderma meredithae | reverse complement strand
TGGTACTTGGTACTTAGGTGTTAAATACCAGCGTCCTGATCATCATCTAAGCGGACCTTCATAGGGTTCAGCAGAGTCTGCGGCTCGAGCGTCTGCGTCTATTGAGTATATTGGCATTGGTAAGGGCCTTCAATGACACCTGACACCATCGACGCTGTTTGAGAGGCGAACACTGCCGCCGATGGCGTTAGGATTTCTGGACAAGAAATCAGAAGTTAAGGGCGCGTCGCCGACAGCTCCTCGCTCCCAGTACTTAGTGGTATGAAGCACCTCGCGCGCCATGCCCAGGCCCTTGGAACCGTCGTGCTCCAAATCCACTAACCATCATCGCGTTCATAACCCCGCGCAAGCCAGACAAACCAAAGTGCACACGACACAGCGAGCAACAACAGTAAAGCCCCACCCAAGAGGCGTCGACCCGACCTAAAAGAGATAGACATAGTAGAACAAAAAAAGGTCAACACCCATTAATTCACATCACTTCGAGTAGCGTGTGACATACACTCACGAATCCCCGTTGAAACTGGACTGCGGCTGCACGGAGCCTTGGCCATCGCTCCCCGCCTCGTCCTTCGACTTCTCCTTCAAAATCGCCAACTCGACCGGGCTTTTCCCTGGCGCGAACCCCTCCAAAAACCTCTCCCCCGCGCTCTGCTCCTGCCCGTGCGACCTCGTCTCGTGGCTCACACTCGCGCCGATCTCCGCGGCGGCGGCCTCGCCGACCTCCCGATCGGCCTTGATACGCTCTGCGTCGCGCACGGCGACCTCGCGCAGCGTGTTGTCGTCGACGCGCGACCCGTCGCCCTCGGGATGGCGTGCCGCCGCGGACTGCGCCTCTGCGGCGAGCGAGCCCGGAGGCGGGCGAAAGCCGAGCGCGCGGTGCTCATGTGACATCAGGATCCGCGCGTCCGCTGCGAACCAAAAGCATACGTCGGCATATACTTAGGCATACACGAAGGTGAGAGGGAAGAAAGACGGACTTGCGTTAATCGTGTTGAGATTGATGCCAGGGCTCCTCAGAGCTTGCCGTGCCTGCGCAGACACCGCCGTCGTGGCGTGTTTTGCCTCCACGCCCGCGACTCCAGCCACGCCGCTATCGTACAGCACCTTGGAAGCGGCTGTGGGACTGACGGGCGAGGTTTCGGGGCTCGTCTTGCGCTCGGCGAGGATGCGGAGCGCGTCCTCGCGCGCGATCTCGCGGAGGCGCGTGGTGTCGACAGCCGCGGTGCCGGGCCTGCCCTCGGGGTGCTTGGACGCGACGGACTGAACCTCTGCGGCGAACGAGCCGTGGGGCGGCCGGAAGCCGAGGATCTTGTGCTCCTCGGACATGATCTTTCGCGCCTCCGCTGTGCGTCATCAATAATAATGTTGCGGGGAAGGGAACATCTCAGTCAATTTCATGGTCACCAGGAATCGATGACATGGAATGAGACGAACCCATGGAGACGGCTTCGATGTCGATGCCTGCGGCACGCGCTATATCGGACGCGGCGCTGGACGTCCTCCTGTGGCTCGGACTGTGGCTCTGCCTCTGGGTCTCCTTCTGGGAGCCTCCGCCTCGGTCTGTTGGTGGTGGGGATGGGTCGCGTGGCGGTGGTACGGCGGGTGTGTCAGTGTCAGTGTCGCCCGTTGCGAGCGGGACCTCCGACGTCATTATGGCGGCAGTATGGGTGATCGTGGCGGACATCGGGCACGTTGGTGGAATTAACTTGCGGGGAATGGAGGCACAACGACAACGAGATTGGGAGAGGTCAGGAGAGGTGTGGAATGACGTGCGAGCGTCGGTGCAGAGTGAACGAGAGGATCACAGAATGCTGGACGGTGGTGGTCTCGGAGGAGGGAGAACGCTCGGCGCGGAAGCAAGACGAAGATGGAGAAAGGGGGGATGAGCCAATGGCTTATGCGAGTGGGGCATGCCTGTGTCCGTGCGCACTCAGAGTGGAGTATGGCTGCAAAGACGCTGTTCAGTCGCTGCCTGGTGGCGCGATGCCGTCATCTCTGTCGACGACTACCGCGCGCCGTCACACACACGTGCCGGTGACACCTTCGCGTACGCGACGATTTCCCGGCCAGCGTGTTCCTCTCTCTTACCCTCTCGTGTTCGCATGTTCCTGGTTTGCTCTCGGGCATCTACTGATTCAATTTGTAGGAACAATGTTATAAGGACCTCAGCAACTGCAGACCATCATATCCATGTCTCGCCTTCGGGGCCACCATCCCTCTGCAGCGCCGCTGGAAAGATTCCTGTCTCCGGACTGTCCGCCTCCTTCCCTTCCCATGCTCAACGTGCGACGCGGTGATGTGGAGTGACCTATTCAGCAGCATTGTTGTAAAATGGAGTCCGGAGCCAGACGATTCCCCACCGTGGCCGCGTGGCGAGACGAATTGGCATGGTCGAGACAACAGTGGCACAAGAGGAATGTAGGACATGAGCACGACCTTGCCGCTCGGTAGTGTAGACTCCGTCGCTGTTCCAGGTTGACAATGACGTTGGCTGCGCCTTCAAGTGACCTAAGTGCGCTCAAGTTCGAACGTGCACCTAGTGATGTGGACGACCCGCCGTTCCTCCGGGTCAGGGTTGAGCGAAGCGAGGGGCCCACCCCATTCACAGAACCGTCTGAAGCCCACAAAGCCCGTCTGGACGTGCGAAAAGTCCTCGGACGAGATCTCCGTCGGCGACCAGACGTCGTACACCAGCCGCTCGATGGTGCGACGCCTGTGTAGGATCCCATCCGAGTGGCTTATGGGCGGTGGCGCGGTCGGGAAGAGCGGGCGGAGGACGTCCCAGAACGCGCGAATGCGATCATGAGGTGCCGTGCGCGCGATGAACACGTCCCAGTCGTTCTGCGAGAACTCGTGCCGGATGCGGTCTGTGAGCGACTGCGCATCCTGGAAGGTTCGGTAGCGCAGGAAGCGGAGCTTGTTGGTGCTGCCCGTGATCGCCTGCACGAGATCGCGGTGGCCTTCGAAGTAGCGCTCCCACCGCGGCTCGTCGGCAAAGATCTCGAGCTCATAGAGGGATGGCGCCTCCAGTTGATCAAACAGCGCAGTCAAGGCTCTGCATGTCCCTCCGGAGTGCAGCTTCTTCAGGTTCGCAGCGACGACTGGATGGCTGGGGGTGGCTGGGTCCGCGTCCGCAGGTAAATTGGGGTCGAGATGGGCCGTCAGATCCGCGAGATGCGGTAGAGACAAAGTGCCTCTCAGTTGCTGCAGCGACATTGCCATATTTCCGCCCAACGCGAGCCTGCGGAGGGAGGAGTATTGGGGGAAGGAGTTCCCGGGAAATGGTCCGACCTGGTGCGCGTTCTCGATGTCAATCTTTTGAATGTCAGGGGACGTCTCAGCCAGGCGGAAGAGAATTCGATCGATCTCTGAGGGGCGAATGTCCCGTCTGGGGTTGAAGATGAGCTTGAGCTGGCGCAAAGAAGGCGGGGCGACATAGGGAAGTAGAGCACCTATCCGAGGGCTTTCTATCCAAGTGAGCGAACGCAGGGAGGGGAAGAGAATATCTTCTTTGTTCCATTTCAGAACCAGTCCGAGTGCCTGGGCTTCTGCGGTCTCCAAACGATGAACGTAAAGAGCCCGTGTCCGTCCGCAGCAGTGGAGGAAGCTTGCCCATGCTATTGGGTCATAGCACGGCTCCTTCCCCTGGCGGAATATCTGGGCAACATCGTAAGCAGCGGAAGAAGACCGTGGTAAGACACATGTAGCTTATCCTACGTTTGCCAGATACAGCTTCATCTGTGCACTATCGACAAGGCCAGCAGCATTGAGAGGAGGGGGACTCGGGAAGAGGATGTGATAGAGATCCAGCAAGTCCCATCTTGGTCTCGTGTCCCATATCGCAGTCGAAGCGGGCACACTCCAGGCCCGGCATACGCGAGAGGCGTTGACGCAAGCCGCGCGGTCGGCCTTGTTGTAAGGATCGAGACAGGAGAATACATGTGTCAGAATATCGAAGTTGTGGGAGCTGGAAGGATTGGCCATGTCCTCTGGTTGACGGTCTCCCAGGCTGGCCGAGGCGGATGCGAGAAGGATTCTGGTCTAGGTTGGTTGGTCTCTGCCAGTTAGGTGCCAGCGAAGGGCCGACTCGGACTAGCGCGCGCGTTGGACAGTCTGGTAACTGACTGACTGCGCCCCCCACGATGGTCCCATCAGCACAAGAAATGTGCTTACAGCCCTCAACCGCAAGTAAGATCCATGACTCAAGGGGAGAAGATGTCGCTTCATTATAACACGGAGGAAAGTCTCTGAGCGAGTCTCGAGAGTGTTTCGAGAGCTAACGAGAACGAGACCCCCGATTCCGCCGTGGCCGTGGAATGATGGCACGAGTGCACATATTACAATTTACATAATTCTCGACGTGCATGTGTGGCTGTGCGCTGCCTCGGGTCCGATCGGTGCGGAGACGGCCAGACGTGGCGCCGAAACCGAAACAGGAAGACCATGAGACTGGCATGATCCTGCATCTATCTCGCCCGAGATGCCCGTGTCCACACACTATTACACCCTGTCCTCGCCCCGCTCATGCATCCATCAGCAGCCCAGCATCTTCCTCCGTATTCCACTATTCAACGTCGTGGCCTCGAACACCACCCCAGGTAGGCTGAGTCTGCCTCCCTTCCGTAACACTTGAGTTGCTAACCACGTTTGGACTGCTGTAGAGGCACATCATGTCGGCGGCAATTGTGGAGCAGCCATTCAATGCGAGCCTGGATCATCTGAATCGGCCCACCACCACCACCGTCATGCCAATTCCCACGATTTCACCACTACACGAAGATATCGTCGCTTTGGTCTTCGCCGAGTTCAACACATGGTTGCCCGCCGAACGTGCAGCATGCGCGCGAGGCGCGCTCGTCTGTCGAAATTGGGCAGAACCTGCCTCGAAGACCCTCTGGAGGTCGCTGCGCTCTCTTTTGCCGTTATATGGAATCCTGCTTCCCGTCCCTCAGGTGGTCCGCAAGACTTACATCGGCAACTTCCACGGGTCTCATGTCCCGCTTTCGTACATCGAGTACATCGGCGAAGTAAGCGCAAGTCGTTCCTCCAGTTTGTTGGCTTTCTGATCACTCAATCTGACCACTTAACAGATTCTTAAGACGAGGCCATTCGATGATCCCACCGTCTGGTCGTCTTTCCTGCGTTGCGCATCCCGGATTCGCCAACTCATCGACTGGGATCCCAGGTTTGACCTCCGCATCCTTCGTGCCCTGTGTCATCACCATGGTGGAAACACAGTCCTCCCGGTCCTCCGGACCTTATCTTGGGCTGACGCAAAGAGCTCCAGAAGCGACGAAGCTCTCGCCTTGTTTGCTCCTCCGACCCTCCAGCATCTGGCATATCACATCAACTCAGAAACCCCAGCCCAGTTCATCTCCGATACGTTGACCAACCTCGTTCCAAAGGCGCCATCCCTATCGTCGTTCAAAATCGTCGTCGACACACGGATGACGACCCGGCTACCGCTCCTCCCCTTCCTCTGGCAATTCCAGCGCCTCCGCCGTCTGTCTTTTCTCGGTTGCCAGGTCGTCACCCCGTCCTGCCTGACCGGGTTTTCGTCTTTCCCTACGCTCGAACATCTCGAATGCAACATCGAGGGCTTCGAAGCTTGCCAGAAATCCCGGTGTTCCTTCGATGTCCCCAATCTCCTCGTACTCAGGATAAACGGGACGGGGGCCAGCATGCGAGGACTCCTCCGAACGCTCCGTGCACCTCGTATCCAAGATCTAGTTCTTGACGCAGGCGAAAAAGGGGGTGAACCCGCTTGTGACGCCCACCGCGATCTGTTCCGCGACATGCCGACCGCCTCGTTCGCTCGCTCGCTGCAGAAGTTCTCTTACCATTCTGGTCCTGCCAAATACGGCCCTCCTCACCATCAAGTCCACCCGAATCGCACATCCTTTCTCGACCTCATCCATCCGTTGCTTTCCCTGAAGCAGCTACGCCGCGTTTCGATCATCTGTCACTGGGAGGAAGTGGGCCTGGGCGACGAAGAAGTGCTGGCTGCGGCGGAGGCTTGGCGCGATGTCGAGGAGCTCATGCTCGCCCCGCTAGAACGCTATCAAGAGCCGCTAGCGGAGCGGTCGCTGCGGCCTACCCCCCTCTGTCTGCCACACCTTCATCGGCTTTGTCCTGACCTCAGCTTTCTTGCCCTGCCGATCGACATGGAGACCCCCGATGTCTCGGTTCCATCCAGCATCGAGGATACTATGGGACAGGACCTCCGGCCTCATCGTCTGAAGAGATTCGACATCCTGGGATACAGGAGCCTCATGACTTCGCAGGAAGACCTTGAAGCTCTCGCTCGGTATCTCTCACGAGCATTCCCGGACCTCGAACCCTGCGCACCATTCGCGATCTCCAAAGATCCGTGGGATAACATGTGGAGTAAATTACGTTCTCTCCAAGAATCTCATCGAGACATAGTTGGTTCGAAGTGAGAGCATCTCATCGCTTCCCCTTCCCTCATCCTCTCTTACTTCAACACTGTCCATGCGCCTGCCCACGTTTCGCAGATGATTTACTTTGTGGCCTGTGGCGACTGTTGTTATAAACCTTCTTAAGGGTAATATAAATGTCGTGCAAATGGAACCGATGACTATTCCACCCGTAAACCCATCACAAAGTCAACGCATTTAACCCCTCCGGACACGTCGCCGTGAGCGCCGCACCGACATACTCCTCAAGCCCCACCGGCCGGTATATCCACACCTCCCCTTCCTCCAAGTTCGCCAGGTCGTAGCTTCCGCGCTCGGGCGGCTTCCCCACGCTCTGTTCCACAACCACCACCGTTCCCATCTCTGCCGGCTTAACTGCCATCCCATCCGCGACTGCTGTCCTCGGCACGCTATCGCTCACAATCACCGCCGTGTGCTCCGGGCTACCCAGAATCGCCCACCCCCCACGCCCCATCCCGACCCTTGCACTCCGCCACTCGATGATGTCGCCCCTCCTCACGCGGTCGTCGCCCCCGCGCCAACGCCCCGCCTGTATGCGCCCCTTGTCCGCCGCGCGGCCCTCGTAGATG
The DNA here is from genome assembly GCA_022814645.1 of Ganoderma meredithae. NCBI lineage: Eukaryota > Fungi > Basidiomycota > Agaricomycetes > Polyporales > Polyporaceae > Ganoderma > Ganoderma meredithae. Next base: position 87,081 of record JAKLMY010000095.1, on the reverse strand, counting down.
AGGTGCCCATGCGTGCGCGCGATGCTTGGCACGGGCCGCGGCACATAGTCGTACTGTTCGAGGTTCTTGAGTGCCTCGTTCGCCAGGTCCCAGCACTCGCCCCGCGCGCACGCCCGGCCCGTCCCCTCGTAGCTCTCCGCATACCCCGCAATGGTCTCACCGTATGTCTCGTGCGCGTCGACAAGCTGCTCCCGGCCCCACGCGCTTGGCCGCGGGAGGAAGCGCGCCTGGCGCCGGACCGTGCGTGCGTCGTTCGCGTCGTGAGAGGGGGAGGCGTGGAGCGGCCAGGAGACCGAGTACCAGCACATGCTGAGGTCGCTGAAGAGGACGCCACCCTCGATGGTCTTGGTCGAGTGCCCGTCGGACTTCCAGCAGCCCGTCCAGGAGATGTGGCCGTTCTCGCGTAGGGGAGGCGCGCGCGTGTCGTCGGAGGTGTACCACGCGGACGGCCAGTGCGTGGAGGGATGGAAGTAGTGGGCGAGGTCGGCGGCCGCGGAACCGTACTCGGTGGGCGGTGGATACGAGGTTAGGGCACCGTCATTAGTTGCGGTTCGTGGCGGTGTTTTCGGACGAGAAGTCTTCGGTATTGAGGGCTAAAGCGTATTCGTGAGTTGGAATTATGCCAAGACCAAGCAGAAGAGGACCGGGGAAGGATGGCAAGACTTCGACAAGTTCATGTCTGCGCCCTCATGAGCGCTGAACGCCCCATACGAATATTTCTGGAATATCTCGCCGGGTGGTCATTAAGGACGACCTCACACCATCACGTATTCGGACCCCAACAGCTCATGCGAGATGACACGACGCGTACGAGGGAAACACGAAGACGTGCATAGGTGGCAGGCTGCGTAATGCACTTCCTCGAAACATACAGCATTCACGTTCAGCGCATGCCATTTCACTCGTATAATGAGCTGGATGCCCAAGGTCAGTTTTTTCATGAAACGAATGTGAGGCAGACGGAATTTAGTTTCCCCGTGTGCACAAGGTTCGCTATCTGCTGTAAAAGGGATCTGGGTGGTTTTCTATGCCCGGATTTCCCTGGACCACGCAGGCGGACCCTGCCTTACTGTAACGTATGGAGACAAGACTAGGGTAAAAAAACGTTAAACTCACCAGTCCGGTCACGGGTGATGGTGTCCGCCCGCCTGGGCGAACATGCTTGACCGTCTCTCCGGCAGCCCTCGGAGGAAGCGTTACATTGAGATGCCGCGCGAAGAATTCGTCCAACCAGCTGAAGAAGACCTCCTTGTCCTCGGGCGAGAGGTTCACCCAGTCAATACGGTCGATCTCCGCCGCCTGTTCTTTCGGTGCTGCTATCTTGTTCACTGACACGGGTGCCGAGACTTTGGTTCTCGACGGCGGAGGTGGAAGACGGGCTGCGGGAGGGGGCGGGGACGGTGAGGAAGATGAGGACGGGAGATCTGGGCGGGTGCTCCGGCGGATGGCAGGCGGGGGACCGGCTGGTAAAGGAGGGATTGCACTCGAAGCGGGGGAACCAGCCTTCGACAACGGTACGGGTGGAGTAGGAGAACTACCTGTAGCTCGTAAGTTATTCGATAATGTGCTGAAAGCACCAGTCCGCGACGGCGGCGGCGGTGGCGCAGGCGGTTTCGGAGGAGGAGGGGGTTTGGGCTTGATCTGTGCGTCCCAGTTGATGTTCTTGCTGGGCTGGCTGGTCATGTGGTCGCGGGTGTTTCTGACCTTGCTTGCGCCTGCATCCGCCACCCTGGCCGCCTTATTTCGGAGTTCTAGCATCAGGAGGGAGTAGGAGGAGTGGGAATTTCGGCGTGAGAACAGGCTGAACCTGCCTGGGTGGGCGTCCGGGTCACATCACTCACCTTCGAAGGTTGGCATGACGTAGTGATTGAGTTCGATTCGGCCTTTGAGAGACTGCTACGACTGCCTCAGATTGCTGCGAACTTGTTCAGTAACCTATACCGACAACTGTGGGAGTATCGGTGTAGTCACGATGGAGTGGAAACCTCGGGATCAGGGGCGTCTCGCCGATGGCTGTCCTAGAAAAGCATGGATTAATCAAGTCACTGAGCAAACCTTGAACAATATTACCGTCCCGAAAGCTTGCAGAGAACACAGAGCAATGTGTGTTGACTGCTGGAAACGGTCTGCTGTGAAGCCGCAGCAGCCTCGATGCATGCATGTCCGAAGCGCCCCACGGAGATTAGATAAGCTCGGAAACGAATGCCACGCGACAACCAGGCTGCGCGCTCCGACTCCGCCTCGCCCACCCGACTCGCGTCCCGACCATGACCATATGCCCTCTCAACTCTCAAACGCCTCTGGTCATCCTCCTATAACTCTGCATCTCATGCTGAACCCATATGAGCTTGCTGATGCAAATTCCTGCGGTTTTTCCATAGAAATGTGCTAGGATACTATCAAGTTACATCAAGTTGTATCTTCCCGTCCGAAGCGTTCCGCTCCCGCACGGACATGGCGCCGGACTGCCCATGGTCCCACTGAAATATCAAGAAGCAGCCTTCTGTGCCAGCTGAGCCTCGTACTGTGTCGGTGTGAGTGTTCTCTGAAGGTCCCGTCAGCGCATCAGATGAGCAATTCTCTCTCGTCCGAGTCATTCGGCATTCAGCCGAAGCGTACCTGGGAGAACGCGTGCATCTGCGCGATTTGGTCTTTGAGAACTTCGTTGACTGTGGACATTGTGTTTCAGTCAAATGTGGCGCGTAATTATTTTGTACGCTGTACTCACTGAATCGGTGTCTCGCGAGGGTGTTCTTGCCCTCGAAGGCCTAGTACCCACAAATTCATGGCTGTACCTCGTGCCCGAACACATTTTAGGAAATGCGCACCGAACTGACGACGAACACCTCGTAATTCTCGCCGCAACCATTGGAGGTGTCCTCAATCTCCAGGTGGTGTACTGGCATCGCCCTTCGGATGGCTGTCTCCAGGTCTGCAGCGGAGATGGGCATGGTGGCGGGTGGCAGAGGACTTGCCAAGAGCTGAAGGAGGACGAGAGGAGCGTTTGGTTACAGTAATCTGATAAGATTAGCTACTTGTACCTCCTTGCCATCTGATTAGATAACGTGGGCAGACCTAACCCTGATCATCGCTCACGGCCTCAGAACCTCGCCCCCTTTGCCTCCGCCCCGTCATCCTCTCGTTAACTTCTGGATCGACGCCGAACAATTCGAGCCCATCATATCTATCAAAACAACAAATCACCCGCAAGAATGAGCCGCTTAGAACCCGCAAGCGTGGTGGAGTTCAAATCGTGGCTCATCCAAAACGGTGGGCAAATTCACCCCGATGTCCGCTTCGAGCCCGGTGAGTCTAAGACAGGAACAATCCCACCGACACTTTTACGAACTGAATGAAGGTTTTCGGGCACAGTTCTAGTCGGTTTCAATGTCGTGGCGCGCAACGACGTACCCGCGAACCAAAGCATCGTGTCGATTCCGTTCTCACTCGCCATAACGCCGGAGGTCGCACGACACGCTCTCAAGGAGCTATTAGGCGATGCGCAGCTGCGCTGGAATGAACGGCAGCTCGAATGCACATATATGGTCCTCCACAGGATCGTCAAAGTTCTCAAGTATGCCCACATATTGGTCACCACAACTTCGATGACCTGACCACCGGCTCTTCCTATCATAGTTCTGATGTCCTGAGGCACGGTCCTTACCTCATCACCCTACCTTCTTCCGACAAACTTCGGACACCATTACACTTCGCAGACCCAGAGCTCGCTGCTTTCCGGGGCTCGAACCTCTTCGGCGCGGCGCTCGACCGGAAGCGGCAGTGGGAAGCAGAGTGGCAGCAGTGCAAGGACGTTGTTACATCCGCAAATGCTGACTGGGGTGCAGACTTCACATGGTATCTTCCTGTCATCCCCCCCCCTCCCCCCCAAGTATACGGTCGATTAACAAGCGCGTGTAGGGAGCAGTACCTCACCGCCGCGACATATCTTTCTTCCCGCGCTTTCCCCTCAACAGTCCTCTCAGAGGCGCCCTCCCTCGTCACCACCGACGCCTCGTACCCTGTTCTCCTCCCTGGAATCGATGCGCTGAATCATGCCCGCGCTCACCCTGTCTCATGGGTAATCTCCGCCCCTTCCGGCCATCAAACGGTATCGTCTGCCTCACCTGAGCCTGAACGTGAACCATCGATCTCCCTCGTCATCCACACCGCGACGCCACGGTGCGCTGAACTGCTCAACAACTACGGCCCGAAGCCGAACGCGGAGCTCATTCTTGGATACGGCTTCTCGCTCCCCGACAACCCCGATGACACAATCGTCCTCAAGATTGGCGGGTCCTCCTCCGCAGCAGCCTCCTCCTCTTCCTCTTCCTTGGCAGGATGGGAGGTGGGGCGCAACGCTTCCAGAGCGGAGCCCGTCTGGGAAGCCGTGTTGTCTGCAGTGCGGGCGCAGAATGCCGAAGGGGATGAAGGCGGGACCGAGGAGGGAGGAGACACAACCGTAGAGGACGAGCTTTGCGCGGCGGACATGCTCGCAGAGATGGCACAGGGTCTGCACGACCGCCTCCCGCCATACCCTCCAGACTCGGACGCTTCGGAGGATATCCGCCCAGAGGTGCTGTTGATGCTCGAGCACTACCTCGAGGGTCAGCGAGACATCCTGCAGAGCCTCGTTGCGTTTGCGCAGGAGAAGGAGGCAGGTGCGCTGCAGCGGGCGAAGGAGCTGGGGCTGGACGTCGTCGAGGAGGAAGACGAAGAGCCGTAGTGACCTTTCGCCTTTCCCCTGATATACAATTGATATACATGACATACAGATCGTAAATAGTATATGGCTACTACTCAATATGGGGGTATAAGTACGGCTTCGCACTCATGGAGAGGGACGATTGCAACACGGCTCTAGACCGAGGTTGTATACGTTGTTCGCGTTCTCGAAGAAGACACGCTTCACAATCCCGACAGCTTGGGGCAGCGTCAGCTCCTGTTTTCGTATTGAGTTCTCCATGACCTGATTACGAGTCAGAAGACCCGGAAAGCGGGTAGACGGAGGCTCTGTGCGTCACCTCGAAGATGGCTTGTCGCGCTTGGAGTGTCCCAAGGTAGTAGGATTCCGGCCAAAAGTGGGCGTCCGCTGTAGAGCAGATTAATCTGTGACTGTGAATAGACATGTAACACGGGACGCACTTGACCACATGATCTTGTTTGTGGGCGCGAGCTCAAGGACCTGCCTTAGCACCTCGCGCTGTCCGTCCGGACTAACGAAGGGGAAGATCTCGCCGAAGTCGAGGAATACATTCTCGTACACTGCTGTCAGGTAGCCGGCCTCTCGAGTGTACGGGTAGCTGGAGTGCAGCAACACGATTCGTGTTTTCGGGTACGCTTCGATGAGGGGCTGCATGAGCGCTGGAGAGGACAGCTTGAGAGTGAGATCATTGTCTCCTAGACCTGTGTGGAACTGTACTGCAAATGCGATGAGAAGGCTGACTCCCAAAGCAAACTTGACCCACCTGGCTTGCCACACTCGCTGGCTACTTTCATGGTTACGTTCACGATGTAATCATTCAGCGCCTTTTCTGCCAGACGGAGGACACCCTTGGACATGTATACCAAAATCAGACCAATGACCAAACGTTCGATCGCCATCGTATCCGGGTTTGTCGAGATATCGAGCCCCGTTCTGTAACACACGATGCTCTTGAAACCGGCAACCTCCGGATCGGCCGCGCTCGCTTGGAGAGACTCTGTCAGCTCCTCCGTGAACTTCACGAGCAGCTCCGTGGGAGTCACATTGTTCTCTGCGATCTGCTTATCGAGGTGCCGTCGCAAGATGTCCTACCCCAGCCAATGATCAGCATGTATACATCTATCGGCCATGAAAAAAAGCCAACACCTCAGCGAGCGTCTCGACCCGGACGATGCGCTTCGTCGGGCTGCCCGTCACTCGGTCGTGCCACTTGTAGTCGTACAACTTCGACTCGTTTGCGCCCCCGGGACCCAACGCCAGGCCGTCGTCGACCAGGATGCATTGTATTTTTGTCGGCTCCATGCACATCCTGCAGAGCCGCTCGTATGGCAGCGAGTTGCGGTATGTCTTGAGTAACTCCCAGTCCGTATTAGGCCCCAGGTTGAACAGCTTGCTGAGCTGCCCCGTGGCACGGAAGCAGGCCACAGTGTATTTAGCATCCTCTAGGGCGCGCTCGCCCTGCGCCTCGGTTATCAGGCCCTCAAATGGATATGCGTTCTTGTGCTCCTCGCGCAGGATCGCGTGGGCATGGTTATCGATGCAGGGATATGAGAAGACCACGATAGAGAGCTCTGAGAGATCCTTGTTGACGTCCATACTGGACGGTATCCTGTTGACCGAAAACATCGGGGGAGGCATGGTGAGCTTATTAACGGGGATTTCTTCCTTACTTCAATACTTACTTACACAGGGAGGGCTAGACTGTCCGATGGGGGAACTGTAACCTCAAAGCAGTGGTGGCTCGCATCGCGGGACACAACCACCTTTGAATTGAAATTCCGCGATCGATCCTTCTACAAAGAAGTGCTTGACTCTATGTTTACAGCGCAATATATTTCAATCTCTGTTAGTATATCGGTTAGTACACGCGCCTGTCACGCGCGAAAGCGGGGTTCGACTCCCCGACAGAGAGCTTTTACTTTTGCCCAGGAGAAGGGCGATGCCGAGGAACAATCAGACGATAACGACTGATATTGATGTGTCTTTGGACAAGGCATCAGATTTGTAACAAGCAAACAAATGGATACCATTGAGGATCAAAACAAGATATCAACATCTAAGACACCTTGAACCAATCGCTAACAGTCAAACTTCACATGCACCTGCCACAAGAGCAGCACACTGCATTACTGGGAAGTCGGCAGGCCAGACGGCGTTCCATTCACAATCGCCGCATCGTGGGCGCGTGCAAGGAAGCCGTACTCGGGCAAGTACCTAACAAAGCCCATCCAACACAAATGAGTAAGCCATATTCATGCCCCGAACAGAGGTCAGAAGACCTACGTGTCGAAGAACGGCATCATCTCCTTCGCCCCGGGCGTGTTGCGCCAGTCGCGCATGAGCTCGCACGCGACCGCGAACAGCGAGAGCACCTGCACGCCCGCGGCGCGCATGCGGTCGTTGGCCTCACTCGCGGTCTTCGCGTCGAACGTGCCGGACGCGTCGCTGTTGGCGAACACGGTGTACCCGGCCTCGACGAGCGAGAGCGCGAGGAACGCGGTGCAGACGTCCGTGGTGATGCCCGCCATGATGACCTGCTTTTTGCCCGTGGCCTCGACGGCGGCGCGGAAGTCGGCGTTGTCCCACGCGTTGACCTCGCCGTTGCGCTTGATGAACGGCGCGGTGGGGTGCATGGCGATGATCTCCGCAGGAAGCGGTCCGTTGGGGCCTGTGTGCGCAATCGTTCGATGTGAGCAGCTATGGGGGTTGGAAGGGCGAAAGGTTGCGCACCTGTCTCCGCGCTGGTGGTGAGGATAGTAGGCAGGCCGAAGATTTTGCCCAAGGCGGCATGAGCGAGGAGGTCGTTCTTCATCTGGACCGGGGAATGGTCGCGAGAGAGCTGGAAGAGACCCTCTTGGTGGTCGACGACGAGCAGGACGGCGTTGTCCTTGTCAAGCCTTTCGTACTTGAACGACATGTCTGGGGAATGCGGGGTCAGCATGAGGGAGAGACGGACGCGAAAGTCGTATGCTCACTAAGAGGTTTTAGGAGGATAGCTAGTGAGCTGGGTGTTAAGAGTAGTAGAGCGAACTCCGTTGGTCTTTCAGCTCCACCTGCCTCGCTTTTATACCACTTCCCTGACCGCGAACACGAACACGACTTGCTGCCCGGAGGCATTGCTGACCATGCACAACGCCGCCTGGCTCCTGACCGTGCCGAATTACAATCCATGTTTGGATACAGAGCGCTGCATTCGTGTCCGCCGTCCTTCCCAACAAAGGCAGCAGCAAGGTGCGCCCGCCATCGCCAAGATAGGGCACGACCCATTCTTGTAGCGGCGGCTCCCGAGGACGCCGTGCTGCCGCCGTAGGTATTTCGTTCTGAGGCATCACCGGGTCAACTTCCGGTTGGGATGTCTGAACGAAGATCTGAAAAAGGATGGCAGGATGGCGGAGAGAACGTTTTCGTCGACATCATCCCAGTCTCCCGACGCGCCTTCTGACCAATTAATCGGCGAGCGCCTGTGCGTGGATCCCTCTATTCCAATGCGGGCAGGTAAGCATTATGGATGCACTGATTGCCTAGGGGCAAGCCAATGGACTCAGGGCAACGTGCGTCCGATGCTTGGAAGGGCGTTGAAAACTGTCGTGCATCTTCTGCACGATCTGCTGGAATCAGCGCAAGATCACGACCAGGATGGCCACGAAACTCACAGGATTAGCGCGCTTCATGAACAGTAGGCGGCGGTCGGGCTTAATGCGTTGTCGGCATGTCAGAGTGACTTCTCCGAACGAATCAAGCAGGCCGAAGAAGCGTACTGGGCGCGAAAAAAAACTTCGAGAAGATACTCTGGTCGCCTGTGAGAAACTTATAAGCCATCCCTGCCAGCCCCCGTCAATTGGGAGCAGACACATAAGTACACCGATGCCTCGAATTGGAAACGAGCACACTTGAGATCGCATCAGCGCCGTCTTTCGCCGGTGAGGGCCTTGGCGTACACCGACGACGATGCATGGGGACCGAACCCCCTACTCATTGCCGAATGTCACGTCTCGCTGTCTTCCGAAATTGCGGATGTCGGATGTCGCCTCGTTCTCCTCGTGACTATCTTGGATGCCGATAGAGAGACATAAAATTACAACAACACCAGTAGATGACAGAGCACCAGCTGGTGCAACTCTTATGCAAAGTGTATGCCAGAGTCGTGGAATGCGGATAGTAATCTACGACAAACATCAGTCTCTGGCTTTGTCAGAAGGGAATGCATCACGTCAGACTCACTTTAACAGGTCGTTGATATCCATCTTTGCTGCTCGACTCTCTGCGAACCCTGTCTCCTCAAGCACCTCCTCCACCTTCTTCTTGAAGTCGAGTCCGTCCTCGATGATCTGCACCCAGACAACATCAATGACCCTCCTCAGCAGAGGAGGAAATCAGGAAGGACAAACCACATCGTTCACGGACGCCCATGTCTTCCAATTGCTCTCCAGCATCTCCATCACGCCCTTCGCCATAAAGTTCGCGTGAACAGTCTTGTTCCTCCGCCCGAACACGATGCGGCCGAGCCCATCAAACTCGCCGAACTCCACCGGTGGTGGGGGATCACGAGGAACGACGCGCACCACGCTGCTCTCCACCTTCGGTGGCGGGCGGAAGTTGTTCTTGCTGACGTTCATGACGAGGTCGACCTTGGCGTAGAGCTGAACGTTCGCCGAGAGACGCGACCAGAGCGCGGTGCCCGGCTGCGCGACGAGACGGGTTGCGAACTCGCGCTGGAACATGAGGATGGCGATGCGGAAGAGGGGGCGGTGAGAGAGCAGGCGGAAGATGAGGGGGGAGGAGATTTGGTAGGGCGTGTTGGATATGCAGACGTCGAAGTAAGGCAGTGTCGCTTTCACGAAGTCACCGATCATGATTTCGAGTTTTCTTTGCTCGGGCCTGAGGGGGGTGAAAGTTGGAGAGCGTGGGTGGGCTCTACGGTTGGAGAGAACACTCACTTTCCCTGCACCCGCTTCGTCAACTCGGCCGCCATGCGAGGATCCATCTCCACAGCGGTGACATGCTTCGCCTTCTCCAATATGCGGACCGTCAAGTTACCCGTACCGGGACCAACTTCAAGCACTTTGTCTGTGGGCCGCAAGCTTGCCTAAGGCTGCAGTCAGAATGAGAACAGCGCCGTCCCTCGCCCGATGCCTTCGAGAACTCACCAGATCCACTATTCTGCCCGTTTTGAACCGTTATTGAGCGCGGATATCCACCTATATGTCATATATCGACGCACGATTGAGATGTCTGCGGGTTTTTGAGAATATGCTGACCGAATCGCTCGGTGTTGAAGATGGGATTCCGGGTAGCAGAGGAAGATGCCTCGGAGGAGGCGGCTTTTGACTTGGCCGACGGCTGATGTGCGCGGATGAAGCGATCCGAAGTTGCTCGAGGCATAGTGTGATTTCTGCTGCGAGGTTCCTATAGTTTTGCAATAAAGTAGAGAGTGAGGACGAGGCGGGTGAACACGCAGGAGACGAGCAGGAGAAACGCTGAGCGCCGGGAAAGGGCCAAAGAATTTGCAGCACTGGGCGCTTGTGAGTTGGGCCTTGCACAACGCCGCCACCTCCCCCAGCCTAACTTACTTACAGTACGAGGTTAACTTTTTCTGGGCCTCCCCCAGATTCGGTTGTCTCTAACGCACAAATTGGCTGCGCGGCGGTACAGGAGATAGAACAGTTCTTGAGACTTAATGTCAATCCTCATAACAGAGTGACTGGCACTGACCGCGCTAGAAAGGCTTCCTGCCACTGGCGGTTCAACTCATCAGATGAGGCAGCCAACCCTGCAAGCTTGAACACCCCCGGCGTCAATGAAAGGATCGAGAATAGGACTGACGGCTCAGTCCGTAAAGATGGTCTCGCGCTTCGTGAAGACAGAAGGGTTTTAGCAGCGGTAAGGATGCGAACCGCGGTCCCAACAGCCTGGCTCGTTCACTGGCAGCGACATGCGGGAAATGAAATCGCCATTTTCCTCTTTAAATCCTCTTTCTCGCAGCATTATGCGCGTCATGGTGTACTAGGCGCATTTCTAGTGCTTCAAATGCATCACCCTGACACTGTGGACCAGTGAGGCTGTCCGAGACAGAAGAACGACGGCAATGAGGCATGGAGAAGTTGGCGAATCTAAATGGAATTGTTCGGCAGGATGCCTCAGAACTGTATGCCTCGTGGCTTCTTTGCTGAACGGAAACTGCAATTGCTGTGTGGAGCCTGATGCGGGAGCCGAGCAACCTAGCGGCTGGCAGCGGGACAGCAGCACATTTCCATCTTCCCCGGAGGGTGAGTGGTTCACGCATGGGTGCCGGTTTTGTAGCCATGGCTCTGAACGTATGACCCAACTTCTGAGTTGACGGATCATTGCTATTGAAGATTGACAGCCAGTTGGATAGATGAATACATTGATCACGGTCCAGTTGCCATGCTAGGGATCGAAGCAGAAGCAGAAGGCCAAAATGAACGGAAAGCGTCGCCGAGCCCCAGGGACGGAGGAAGGTCGTGGTGGGGACTGAGACGTCGCCGAACATCGACGGACAGTTGTGCGGCCCTGCGAAGAGATTAGGATCTCGGATGTTCAACATCATTCGCGAGACCAGGACGTTCGATAGTCTGACATCAGGGGTGAATGATGTGAGTAACGTCAGGCATTCGCGGTCATTAGGAAACATACATGATCGTCATAGTGGTCAGGATACCCTTATATCCAGGCTGGAATGTCATCAGTAGAATCCTTCATTTCAGCGGTCGTGAAAATCGTACCGGCGCGACTTGGCCACAACGCATGGAAACATCAGTGTCTCAAAACTGACGGGGGAGTACTGAGTAGAGGAGCGGGAACGCACCACAAACGTGACGACGTTCACCGCATAACATTCCGAGCACTCTGCGCAGATAAAGTTGGTTAGGTTTCAGAAATCCGTTCTGCAATCACATACCCAGAACAAATCGTCCCTATCAGGCCCCAAGACAATGCGTCAATGAAGTTGGAAGAAAGAAGAACCGAAGAGCATATAGATCTCACCATCTTTGAGCATGAGGGTAGCTAGACTATGGCTCCACATACGATATGTGCGGATGGCTTGGGCAAATGTGAGAACAAAGACTGTTGCGTTATAGATGAACATCGCGCTCCATGATACTGCCAGAACTGGACCTCCGATGAGTATTAGACAAGTACCAAGTTCGACAACGGACGGTCCGTACGGCTAGCTCTAGAAAGGACGTCAGACTTGTGACAAGTGCGAGTTTAGTGGTAAACCAAAAATGCACCGTACACTTACTGAGAACTCGGCACTATGAGGTCACATCCAGCAAGAAATGCACGCTCATTTACTGAAAGCTTGACCTCCATGATACGGAACCAGTTGTGGTCCACTATCAGTCATATTTTGGGTGGTTTATAGTGAATCATGCCACGTCAAAGGGGAAATGCCCACCAAGCATATAAATCCACCGAGTGCAAGGATCCCACCGAGAAGGAAGAGTATACGTCGATCATGTGTGCGTAACAGTAGGCAGACTTGGGTTTTGGGGTGAGTATCCTTTATCAAACCGAGCGATGAATAACCGAAAGTACCCACAACTATGCCTTGGGTCAGGACGGTGAAAATTTGATGATGTAGTTGGAGATGCCGGCATCTACCACGTGTGTATTACGGATCGAGTTGTCTGTCCGTCGACACTTTCAGTGTACTGCTCACCTCTGAGAATATTGTCAGCTGTCAGCTCTTCTTTTCACGTCGAAGAGTACGAAGACCTACCGACTGAGGCATTACAAAGAGAAACTCGTAGACTACGGGTATATGGGAGACGATTGCGGTGTAGCGATTGAGGAAAAAGAAGACAGAAGCCCAGGAACGTCGACTGGTCCAGTAGCGTTCGACTTCAGGGGGGGATGGTGAGGAGGAAGTCGTCATATAGCACTGCTGTACAACAGTTGGAAGGTTTCAGTTGCTTGAAGGATATATATAGGAAAGTGCACACCTATGGCAAGAGAAGAGACTACACGATTGAAAGTGTTGAACTCTACACCGGAGACCATGTGAGCGCAAAACACTGATACAGATGCCAGTTCAACGAAAGCTTACATTTCAAACAGGTCCAGCTGACTAGGAGTCATGCTAAATCAAGTCTCTGGGAGTTTTATCCCCGACAACAGTAGTTTACTTGAAGAGAGCCAAGGAAGATGAGGGGAACCACTCCGCCTGGGCGGGTCCCAAGGATTTGTGGAGAACGTTTGGAGCATGAAAAGGTAGAGCCAATTTCGGTGCTGAGGGAGAGATATCTGTCTAGATTAGAGGCGTCATGCATCATCAGTTAGGAATGGTCATGAGAAGCGTTTCAGACCTCACATTAGGCGGTGTTTGCTGCACGGGGGGAACTATCCGCCGTCACCCTTACTGGACATCTCGCAACATCCCACATGAAAGATTGTTTACCAAGGTGACTCTGGGGAATGGATAGCGCTTTCTGGAGACATCATCAAAGCGCGCTATTTGGGGGCGAAGCGGGAGTAGATTGGGTTTCTTCTGAGTCGGCCATGTAGAAGCAAAAACGACTGCGTGCGCTCAGGGAGCGTGCGCCTCCGCCTGCCTCCGCTGTGCAGTGTATGTCGGCGTCTAACCGTTCCTGCGGGCCGGTGAATGCCCCAGTCCCACGGCAGCGTTCGACGTTGGATTACGCTTGTTCGCCGTTGTCCACGACGAGGACGGACAACCTCACTATGTTGCTCAACGCTGTCGCTCCGCTTTCTCTTCTCCTGGTCGCTCCTCATACCCCGCAAGTATCCGATTCCTGCTTATCCCAGTATTATTATGGAACACACGGCCAACAGGACGTCTTTATCACTGACGACTACGTCTGCGTTTCCGATGCCGCAGCGCACCTGAGCTCGGGCACCGCGGTGCAGCTCACCGAAGACGTCCAGCAGCTCGTCTGGCTGCAACATCAGGCCGTGGAGCCCTCGATTAGTCCTCCTGCGTTCCAGGACGAGTTCAACACATTCTTCTCCCGCCTATCCGTTCCCGTTGCTGCCTCTACGGACGGCGAACAGGCGGTGTTTAGCAACCAGAATGCAGCGAAGGTCCTTCTCCGCACCCCCACCTCAGCACTGATCTCCGTGGACTCCACTACCGCGCTCACGCTCGACCTCCACTTGCCCCGCTTCTGGAAGGCGTCACCACTCCCTCCCGCTCCCGTCCCGCTTGTCCCCGTGCCGTCTGAGGCCGTCCAGCGCGTGAAGGACATCCTTCATGGCCTCAAGTTCGATCCCGTCGTTGCTTCTATCGTGAACAACATCTCCGTGCCTCAGCTCCGCGCCGACGTCCGCTACCTGACGGGCGAGAGTCCCCAGTCGGAGATCGTCTCGCGGCACTCATTCTCCAAGGGTGTCCTTATTGCTGCCGACTGGCTCAAGGCGAATTTCGAGGCGCACGGCGCGAGCTGCAAGCTCAAGCCCTTCTTGACAGGCTTTGCGCCAAACGTTGTCTGGTGCGTCTCCCTCCACAAGTCCACATCTTGGCTTTCATCAACCAACGTCCTGTCTGGCACAGCTCGTACGAGGGCTCGGAGAAGACGACCGAGACGGTGCTCATCAGTGCCCACTATGACAGCCGTGGATCGTTCGGGAGCGTGCGTGCGCCGGGCGGGGACGACGACGGGTCTGGTACGACGGCGCTCCTCGGCATCGCTCGCGTCATCTCGCGTAAGGGGCTCAAGTTCCGGAAGAACGTCGAGCTAGTCGCGTTCGCGGGCGAGGAGCAGGGTCTCTACGGCTCGCGCTACTACTCCCGCGAGCTATACGAGAAGGGGGCCAACCTGACGCTCATGATCCAGGCCGACATGCTTGGCTACCACGCCCCGGGCGAGCCACCTCAGCTTGGGCTTCCGGACATGTACGTGCTCATTTTCGTCGTAAGTCTCTTCCGAGTGCAATCTCTAAACGTTTACTGCAGTATTGGCACACCCGAGGTCGCACAGCTCGTCGCCAATCTTTCTGCCATCTACAGCCCCGAGCTGAAGGTTGGCTTTACCCCGGTGGGTGTCTCCATGGCACCAGTGGCTCATGACCCGCACTAACGATCCCTCGTTGCCGATGTAGGCTTGCTGTAGTGACCACCAGGCGAGGGCAATCCCCTGCTTATCACCGCGATGATGTTAACAGTAGATGGTTATGTTTAGAGCTTCCACCAGAACGGTTTCCCCGCCACACAGGTGTTCGAGCGTGCCGGTCCCATCGCAGACCCTATGTACCACAACAGCGGTGCGTTATATCTGTCTTGGTTCGCGTGTATGCCTCCTGACATTTCGGTTTGGTTCCGTCCAAAGGTGACTTGAGCGACCGTGACGGGTACGACTTTGATCAAATCAAGTCAATCGCCAAGGTTCAGGTGAGAATCCGATCCGCTTGCATTCGCAGCCACGACGTTTTGCTGAGGAGCTGGGTGTGATCGCAGTTTGCAACCCTGTTACACACTGCCGGGTTCGATCTTCTTTAATTTCTGGCACCCAGCTGAGGGCAAGCCTCAGCTAGGCAGAAGCCGGGCGGACACAATGTATACGTCTCTAGACTTGATGTGCTTATATTAACATTGGTTTTATGCTTGTGCTTCTCATCATTGACTACTCGATTGAAACTGGGACTAGGTTGCGCTTCTCGATATTGCGAACCTACTATGCACGCATCGCGATTGAATCTCTGAAGCAATAGCCAGGTATGGTGCGATCGTGGGCTTCTGGCATCACAGAATGAGTACCAATCCTGTTGTGGAGTTGTCGTAGGATCGTGTATCTCGTAAGTACGGGCCCGGATGTTATTCATCGTCCAACTTCTTCCTCGCCACTATCCTCTCACGCAGCACAAACTCGATGTCCCTGAATTCTCTTCATAAGCAATCCTCTCTCTCCTCAAATCCTCAGAGCCACGCAGAGCTCGGATAACGAAAATCTCAATATTCGAACGAGGCTGTTGTGGCACAGCGGCAAACGAGTTCTGGCGAGCCTGAGGGCTATCGGGGGCTATCGGGCTTCTGCCAGTGTACGTCATAACAAGCCGTAACCTGCGACAATGTCAAGAAGTCGAAGATCATGGAGCTCCTGCCAGTACACAGCGACCAACGACGCGCCTGATATGATGTTGTTGTTGTGATGGCAAGCTGATTTTACTCAACATCTCCGCCCGATCCTTCTTTGGTCACTCTTAGAGCGCTCCAAACGTCCAGAGGGAGCGGGATCGAAAGAAAGGAGATGGGAGGACAAATGTTGCCGTGCGAGCGATCTTTGTTGGGTGAGAGCCACATTCTAGCTTCTGGACATCCCGCCGCCATGTTTCCACGTTTGCCACGCGCCGACGTTCCCCGCTCATCACCTTGAGAACAGACAGCTTCTCGCGCAACGAGGCGGCGGTCGCGTATATATTCGAGAGCTGCTCCAGCCTCCACGATGGTCTTGCCTTGCGTCCGCGCATGTCTGGGGCCACGGCGGTGCGCACGATCTGCATCAAGACCATAGGAACGATCCCCTGAAGGCTCATCGCCACCGTTGCTGACGGTCACACAAGCCAAGCCCCATCATTTGACCAAGTAGCCGAGGCACCGTTCTCGGTCAGCTTGTTGAAAACGCACCGTCGTGCGTCCTTACGAGCCGTCCTCTCGTAGGCTGGACCTCCTGGGCTCTTTGCTCCTTCGTTTGTTCTACCGCTCGTCCTTCTTATTCGCAACTTTTGCCGTTTGGTCTTCTGGGCTTTGACAGTCTGTTCCGTCTTCGGGCTCTTTTATCTCTCGCTCGGTCTGCTCTCTTGCCATGTCAATGACGCCAGGCAGGAGGAAAAAGGTCTTCATTCATCTCCAGTCCGCGGTGAGTGCTCCTCCCTTATCCCATCCCCTTCCTCGGCTATTGGACGCGTACCGATCCCTCTTCCCGCGTGGCTGCAGTTAGCGCGGATCACCCTTACCCCGCACACCCTCGCGTTCTTCCTCGTCAGCGTGATCCACTGCGTTGCGCAGGGGCTCACTGCTGCGTTCATCTACTCGGAGGATGCGAGTTCATTCAAGTTCATAAACGACGTCGTGTACACGGCGGACGTCCCGAACAACGAGGTCGCCCGCCTTTTCCGCGTCGGCAACAACCTCGACCTCAGGCTCTGCACTGCGATTCCGCTCGGGACGGTGTTCAAGGACTGCGAGACGGTCTACACAACAGATCCGAATGCAAACTTCAGTGTCAGTGGGGCGCTGGTGGAGCGGTTTTTGGCAGATGTGGAGGAGACTCGGTCTTCGGTGAGTGTCTGCGTTTCTTGTCGCGACGTCTCCCTCTTCTTACGTCGGTCATTTTGTTGAACCGTAGGTCCTTGTGCGGCGGGGGCCCGACGACTCCTCGCTGGAGCCCGTGAAGGACGGGAACGGCACTGTGGTCGGCGTGGAGCTCACATACAACGGGAACGAGCAGGTCATGTTCTCGAAGACTTGCGCGCGCACGCTCGAATACCCTCTGCGAATGTATGTGTTATCTGCGCTTTCGTCTGCCATGTGGGTCTCATACATGGCGACAGTCTCGACAATTCCCGGAGAGAGGATCTCGCCTTGGTCGCTTCTCAGTTCTGGCTGCTTGGCATGTCTTCGTTTGGGGTATGTCTGGTACTCTTCTGCTGTCAGTCTCCATGGCTGACATTCTCGCGATCAGATCCTCTTCAATTCTATCCCGCACATGTAAGTGTAATCGTCACAACCATAAAAGCTTCGTCTGACACATGTGGCACTTACAGCTGGGCAGTCGTCTTCGCCCGAGTGCTTCAAACGGCGTGGGCGAGCTACACCTTGTGGCGGACGTATGACGTGCAGTTCCGGTACAACGCGCTTATCGTGGACCCACCCACTCCCTGCCACTTCGATGTCCTCCCACAGTACTTTTCGACCCGCATCGCGCTTCAAATACCCGAGCTCGTTCTCAACTCTACTGCTCTAATCTCCACGTCCCTTCTGGCATGGCGCATAGTCAAAGGCTACAGCCAGTCCACAATCCGTCGTGTACTGCCCTCTCCTGGCGTCATGCGTCTGTATAAGGTGTGTTTCGATCTTTCAATCCCCTTGGAAGACCGATTGAACCATATGTCTGGCAGTTTTTCTTGATCAACTCCATGTTCACTGAGCTTTCGCTGTTCTTCACCCTGACTGCGGTTGCTCTGTGGCTCGACCAGCTAGTGAACAGCTCCATTGCGAGGCTTGCTCTGCACCCTCAGCTTTACTGGGCTATTGCCGCCTTCACGATTGCGGTATGTATGCACTTTACTTGTAACATTGATCAATATCCTTATGTATGGCATGTTCCAGACCATCGTCCCCTGGATGGTCATGGTAAGCACTCTCCCCGACGTGACGCGCTGCGCGTAGCGCGCGAGCACCCAACACTAACTCAAACCTCCTCACAGGGCTGGTTCGCGATCCGCCGTGAGCTCATCTGGCTCATGGCCGGCTTCATCTTGCTGAACGTGGTCTACATCTTCTCCTGGGCCGGCATGTTCGACGCGCAGGTGTACGCCTGGACGTTCATCGAGTGGCCCTTCTTCGCGTGCGCGACGATGGTCTCGCTCCTCGTGCAGTCTGGCGCGCTTGTCTTCGCAGTCATCTGCTGGCGCGGCTTCGGCAAGGGCCTCGCGCACTACCTCCATGTCGAGCAGGTGCTCCTCGAGTCCGACTTCGACGCGGATGTGTTCGCGAACGAGGACGTCGAGAAGAAGGGCGGGCCGTCGGGCAGCCTGCCGAGCCCGATCCAGCGCGCGCCCAGTGCGCTGAGCGAGCTCAGCGGGGAGGGCGGCGTGAACGTCGTGGTGAAGGACAGGAACTGGGACTTCGCGGACCTGGACCGGCCGGCGATCTACGATATCGACGTGCAGACGTCGAAGCGGAGCCTCGGGTAGGGAAGCTCGGATAGTCTCCATTAAGGACTGGTATGTATGAGATGGCGCTTCCGCTTTGGAAGACGCAAGTTGCACGAAATCAGGACTACGTTGCTGTTATGTGTTATGTCGGTATTTATGTCGATCTACATTGGTCGTGCTTTCGCTTTCGTTACTTATGTAGTTGGTCGACCATGATAACGCTCTGTCAGCTGTAGTGCTATGACGCCGTGTAGCGATCTGTGTAGACGACTTTCAAAATAATCTTATCCTATCATTACGCTTCTACAGCGCAACATTTGACGTTCCATGTGCTGTTAAGCTCATGTCGTGATGGCTGCACATGCTCGTTACTCCACTACTACTAACCAGTTATTTCTTTGGCGCGGGCGCATTTTGGTAGAAGGAGTTGGGTCCGTTTACATGCAACTTAGTTAGCGTTTTGCCGTGTCCGCCGCCGGGCCGGCCAAAAGGACAAAGCCGCAGAGTTGACTTGTTGGCTTGGCACGTTGGGACCGGAACTCTTATTTAGCCTTATACTTAACCTCAGTGCAAGTACGCCTCCTGGACTGATTAAGAGCTTTAAAGGACAGTTTTATTGTCCATTCGATGGACAGGATAGCACAGTAAGTGGCATAGAGATGTCAGTTTGGACAGTTCGTCGTGAGCACTGACGAGCTAGGCCTCATAACAGGCTCGGAGTCTGGGGGTCTTGATATTCTACCAAACCACCACAATGGCCGACGTACTGCACAACACCAGCATCTGTGACGAACTGAAGAACGCAGAGAGTTTTATAAGACAGAGTTGTTTCTCGGAGTTCCATAGCCTTCAAGTTCAACTATATCATCAACGCCGTCCAAATAGCAACTCCCACACCGCCTCAGGCTTCGATCGTATCCTGGAACCGCCGTCATTCTCAGCTGATATCTGCCTTCATTTGTGTCCTTATATCCCACCCACTGAGAACCGGGGCTTTCCTGCCCCCATTGCATGTCCACGGATGCCTGCCGCTTGCCACAGGCTAGCGCGTGGTCCCCCTCACCTCCACCATTACTGACAGTTTCAACATTTACCCTCCCTCAGTTTTCTAATCTTTTGGCCAGACCATCTTCTTCATTCACATAGGCTGCTCATCAGGAATGAGCGGAGGGGATAAGCTGAGTTTCGTGATGCGAGTTCTCGTCCCGTCGACCCTGATATCCTCGACGCTGACCTTCTTGCGGTTTATCAGCGCCCAGTCCAAGGCTTTCAACCGAACGTTCTCTTCTTTTGGCCTAGGTGCGCTTTCAATTTCCCATCCCTCCTATGCAGCTGAAAGTCTTCGGTTGCCGCAGCCTTGCTCTATTACGACTTCTTTCTCACCCTACCTCTTGAAGCTGAACGCTTCTGGACGCATCGCCAGTCCTGGGCATCTATCTTCTTCTACCTCAACAGATATACGCCCATGCTGTTCCACGTACCGGTCATCTATGAATTTTTCTTCGTGATGCCCGAGTCGGTGAGCCAGTAGAATTCCTATCTCAACATGCATGCTGAAATCATTGGCTTCGTAGAGGTGACCAACAAGCCCTTGGTCTTTCCCTCCACAATTTTTCTAAAATTTCATCACATATGGTAGGTGCCGACAGCTCCAAACCTTCCACCAAGTCTTCAGTGCACTTGGCCAGGGCATAATTGCTAGTACGTCCCGTTCCTAGTCTGCATTCATTCACGGAAGGCATCCCAAACCCCCACGTCTTGACAGTCTGCCTCCTGCTACGCACCCATGCGCTTTACATGCGCAACCGGCGAGTACTCTATTTTCTCGGCGGGATAGTTGTCCTCGGGGTGGTCATTTGTGTGGTATGACCCTCGCTGCTTTCGTTGCATCCATGGTGGCTAACTCCCCTTTCAGTGGACTATTGCATGGGTAGGTGTTACGCGGGGTGACTCCAGCATCCCGGAAAACGTGGTCATATCAATTGGATGCATTGTGCCGGTTTCGCCATCTCAGTAAGCGGGTGCTTTCTGTTCTGAAAATACCCCACACGCAAACCCCGTCTGCTCAAACCCGCTTTCCCCCGTGATCCAGGTCCCTACGTGCGTGTCCTCTGCACATTCAGGCTGAGCATTGTGTAATAACACCTTACGCTGCTTAGTCCTCGCTGTGGCATGGAGCGTCATGTTCCTCTTCGATGGAACCGTCTTCGTTCTCACGTTGTTCCAAGCTATTCGGGTGTACCGCTTGTGGGGCTACAGTTTGGCTACCCTCATGCTCAAAGATGGTCAGTACAGCATCGCACACTCGTCGCTTCAGGCCGCGTTGACACGACACGCAGGAACAGTCTATTTTGTGTGCGTCACCGCATTGCGCATTCGCGAAGGTGCTGTCACTCATGCAATCCGACATCCCCAGGGTGCTCGGCATCTGTTGTCTGTTAAATATTATCACATATGCAGTGCGTCTCCAGCTCTTTGTCCCCCGAGATCGCCGTCTCCGAACACTCATGTCCGTTATGAATCGGGTCAGATTGCTTCGGTACGCGCACGTTCCAGATTCCTGTGGCCCGAGAACCCTGCTAAGGCAATCTGGATTCCAGCCGTCATACAACGGCGTCTTCACCACAGCAACGAACATGTACGTCTTCAATCGCGGATAGTTGGTTAGCGCCCATCGCTCACTTTCAACAATGTCACTAGATTATCGAACGTGTTCGTCTCCCGGATGATGCTGAACATTCGAGATCCCATCCTCTTCGAGTTGCCGCAGGCGTCTCATTCGAAGTACGAAGACATCTCGGTCCCGGACTATGGCCTGTCTTCCGAGCCGCACCTGTGGCTCAACGACTCTGTCCGTCTTTTATGACACTCCACACCGATGATCTACCACGGACACTCGGATGTGATTCATGTGCATACGTCCGATTGGTTGTTTCGCAGGGCAACAAGTTCCCGCGAGCGCAGGCTAGTGACGAGCCACAAACTGACCGTCGATGACCGACCACGGCGTCATAATCACCGCAACCTGTTCCCTCCCGGCCCTCTGCCAAGATCAACCCGCTTTTATGTTGGGGGCACCATCGACTACATCGCCTAGCCCTCTACTCGTGGGCCTGTGCTTGTTCGAAAATGTTTACTTCTTTTTCTTCGTCTGCGTTTGATCCGCCGTTTCTATCCACTGTTTCGGCACCCCACGCGCGATGAGGAGGTCCGTGACGGCTTTGAACTGCTTGCCCTGCACCATAACCTCCAGCGAGTTCGGTTTTCCCTGCATTGGCGACACTGCCATGCCAGCGCGCATTGATATGTGGATCGTCAAAGGAGAGGTGGAGACATACCAGATGTTGAGCTCGCGCACGTCTTGCGCAGCTCCTCCGCGAGCTCGTCAGCCTGAAGTCCAAATGTCTCGTACCCCGTGATGAGCGTGCACGCCTTCCTCCCCTGCCGAACCTTGATGACCACCGATATCGGTTTCAGCTCTCCCTTCCTAGTAGGCGCGAAAGCAGTCAGCATCGTGGAAGAGACCATGACACCCAAGGTCCTTCGGGCTTACTTTCGCACCACATCTCTCCCCTCTACGCTGATCTCGTGCCAGGTCTGCATGTTCGCCCGCACGCGTTTCAGGACTTCGTCGCGCTTCAGGAACTCGGGCCAGTCCTCGCCCTTGGCCGAGACCGCTCCAGCGAGGAACTCGTCCGACCCCACGTTGATGTACTGTTGATCATTCGCGTTGACGAGCGAACGGGAAGTAATGTACCCGTTCACGATGTCCTTTATCTCCGCAATCGTATAGAGGTCGGAGGTGCTGACAATCAAAATATATGAACTAGCGTCCAAATGGGGCTACGGGCAGAGGGGGATAGTAACGCACTCCCTCTCGGCGGTGACGAAGAACGGCACCGTGGTCTCGAATGGCTTCCAAAGCTCTGCGATGTGGATCTCGCCATTCCGCTTCTTTTGTGCCTCCTTCTCCTTTTGTTCTCGTTGCTCCGCCTTCTTTGCCTTGGCTTCAAGGTCTGCTATGGTGCGATGTGGTCGGCGAGCGAGCACCGCGGGATGCTGAGGATATATAGCTAGGAACTGTGTGTCAGCAAACGCGGATGGACCCTTGACGGCTCCTTCAATGTTTACCGGTGACGACGACATCACCCTTGGTCTCCTTCAACTTGACCAAGCCTTCCTTCGCACATGCTTTCAAGAACGATTTCACGTTCTTGTGCGTGGAATGTTTCACGTCGATCAGATTCGCGTCTGCATAGGCCATATCAACAGTGTTCTTGGGGAGTCGTTGACAGATACTTGCCAGCAAGACCATTCTGTCCTAGGGCAGCTGCCGGCCGTGCGGGGAGAACATATGAACTCCAGAAGGTCGAGGCGGGCATGGGGAACGTCGATGAAGGAACGTCAGCCAGGGTGGTCCCGATGGTGTGTATGATTGCGAGACGCAGACACTCGGAAACATCTGCGGGAGCAACATGAGCGACATCCGACACAGTACAGTCACCACAAACCTTCAGGGGTGAGTGCTGCTGTCTTTTTCTCGGCAACTTCCTCCGGATTCGCCTGCCCTTCGACCTGTGCAGGCATCGCGTCGGTGGATGGGGATGGGGATACTGCAGCACCGCCTGTAGAATTGTCACCAGAAGCTGCGTCATCTCCAACCATGGTCTCCATTTCGGATGATTTGATCTCCACTGACGCGGGTGGGCCTGTCTTCTTGCTCGAACCCATCTCCCACAGGGCATCCTTCCACGCATGGAGGATGTAGACGGCCTTGCCCTTGGCATCCACTGCCTCTGCAGAGCGGAGAGTGTTCGAAGATACAGCCATACGGCCCACCGCTAGTGGAGGTCCGATGGCGCCATTGTGGTATTGGGTGACCGAGACGAGCTGGCCAGGAGTGAGAGCTGAGGAGTGTTGGATTACTTTCTTGGAAAGAATGCAAACCATCAGAAATCGTCCAGAAACAGACGATGATAAGTGTACGGTCGTACCTCCTGGAATCATGAGATCGGCTCCACCGATGAGCTTGGGCACGACCGGGGCTGGCGTGGATAGGAACGGTAGAAGATCTGGACGCTTCCATAGCGTGTAGACTAGGATTACGACGCATATTAGCAGAGGTTTTCTCTATGGGGATTGTGCCACAAACCCGTTGGAATGAGCTCATCTGAGCCTTTCCCGATCGTGAACCAAAGCGGATTGCCTTCTGTAGACAGATATACAACCTAGAAAAATACATCAAAACGGTGGTGCCCCCAGAGAGTTCGATAAACACGTACCCCCGGTTCGTATAGATGCGTACAGAACTTCTGCGATTGCAAGCCGTCTGGAAGGAGGTTATCGCCCTCCTCTGGCGGTAAACCTGGATACGATTGCAGAACGCGTTGCCGGAGTTTCCTGCGGTCAGAATTGCGTAATGGCGCTAGATGAGATTGAGTCAGTTGGGTGGTCAGTAGTATGCTCTGTCAGACGGACCTGATGTTTTGAGGTCGGCTAGAGGTTTCTTGAACATGGTGGAAGGATGGATCGCTACCCTGTGCCGCTTAGGCAACTAACCGCATTACCGCAGCCCAGTTCCCACGCCGCATTTGGGCGTCTGTGTCCAAGTAGCAATTGGCGAGATGTTTTCCTGCCTGGGCTCTCTCGCAACCAATGCCATGTGGCCTCCTTCAAAGCCGCCTCCGCTAGAAAATGCTCATAACCTGACTTTCGGCGTTGTGCTTTACTGAGTAGCCGGTTGTCAGCGACAGGTGAGCAAACAAAGTTCCGAAGGACATATGGCCACCGATTCGAGCCCTTCCAGAAATACTCTTTCACTCACCCCTCAGCGCGCGGTCTCTATGATCTGAGTCGTCACTTGTCGTAATTCCTCTCTTCCGTACCACGAGCCGTCCCGTCCGCAGCTGCCACATTCAACAGTTTCTCCGCGGTTCCTTCCCAGTGGACGAAATGTCCCTTCTCAAACAAGGCTCGTCTAAGTTTAAGTCGTCTCGTGACGGCATCCTATCAATCACGCCCAGTCTTCCATGTGGTCGAGCAGAATGCCCAACATCTGGACATAAGCATTCGGCCTTATCATGGGTGCCCCAGTGGTAAGTACTGCACGGCGCATATCTGTTTCTGTTGCTTACGCTCACGGTTCTGATCCGCCCTAGTCATTCGCCCACAAGTCGCTGCGTCGGCTGTTGGTCATTCCTGCACCGTATGAGGCTAGAGCCTCCACAATTGGTCCTCACGGTCCTCACCGCGCCACTTCTCTGCTCCATTCCCTCAGAGCCATGCGTTGGTATCTCAACTCGTTAGAACCTCGCCCGAAAACGTTCACTTTTTATGCCGCATCCCACACTCCCTTCTCCACGACCTTGCGGCCACAATCATCCACGACTGCCGTGATTTATCCACGCGCGACTGGGTGTGCATGTGGCATGTGTTGGCGCGTCCAGCTGGCGATCTTCTTTCCATCATGAGTCCTGTTGTGTTGCACCCTCACCATCACGACCAGCTATGGACGCCTTCTTTCCCGCATGGTACACAGACGACCGCCTCCGAGCCTCGCAGCGGCCGATCGCGAAGCGAGACGCTTGAGGTCTTCCGTGGGTCGACATGAGCCGATCGCATATATATCGGGGGCCATGGCACGTCTTGCCACTCGTGAGCTACTCGTCGTTGAGGTTTTCCCGGTGGCTTTTCCGTTGCTGGACCCAAGCACAATGTTCTCCACTCGCTTTCTTCTCGCTCTCGCCTCCCTCACGACTTCTGCCCTTGGCGCGACCTACTTACAAGCCGAAAGCTATGTAGGCAGCCAATTCCTCAGCGGCTTCCAGCACATGGCTATCGCCGACCCCACAAATGGCCGAGTGTGCGTCTCCTCTCTCTATCTTCCTGAACGTACTCGTACATGCTGAGCTCATTCACTCGCCCGGATGGTCACCTTACAGCAACTACGTTGACCAGGCGACCGCACTACAGAAGAACCTGACATTTACCTCCGATAGCACGCTCATCATCCGCGCTGATGACACGACTGTGCTCGACGCCAGTGGGCCCGGTCGCGATTCCGTCCGGCTGATGAGCAACAATGTGTACGAGAACCACGTCACTGTGTACGTACTCCCATCCATGCGTCTCCTTCAGTTTCTCGAGCTGACAGAGCACCCCTTAGATGGAACATCCGGCATATGCCCCAGGGCTGCGGGTAAGCACCCACTTGCCCCCGACAAGGGGACTCTCGTCTGACAGTGAACTCCCGTTTCCTTTTAGCACCTGGCCGGCAGTATGGGAATTTGGGCAGGACTGGCCCAACCAAGGTCAGTCCCGGAAGGGATGTCCGATCTGCTATCTATCGTTGCTGACCGCCGAAGTGCCCGTTTCTTTGCTCACGATAGGCGAGATCGACATCCTCGAGGGTGTCAACGACCATGGAACCGACCAGGCGACCCTCCACACCACCGCCGGTGCGCTCACTCCACAACTTAATCATCTACGCTGTACGTACATACTTACGGACACGGTCCATCCGTCCACAGGCTGCACCGTGACCGGCGCACAACAAACCGGGTCCGCCGTCGGCACCGACTGCGACGTCTACACGACGGGCAACTCGGGCTGCAGCACGCTGAGCTCTGACGCGACCTCGTACGGGCCCACGTTCAATGCGAACGGGGGCGGGTTCTACGCGATGGAGCGCTCCAACTCGGGCGTGAAGGTGTGGTTTTGGCCGCGCGGGGGCGCGGTCCCGGGCGACGTCGCGAGCGGCGCGGCGTCCGTGGACACGGACAACTGGGGCACGCCCTTCGCGGACTTCCCGAGCACGAGCTGCGACATGGCGTCGCACTTCGGGCCGCACAACGTCGTCATCAACCTCACCTTCTGTGGCGACTGGGCCGGCATCGCGAGCATCTTCAACGGGGACGGCTGTCCAGGAGACTGTGACAGTGCGTATCGCGATCGATTGTTCTCTCGTCGCCGCGACTTCTTTTGTAGATGCTGAATTGTCTTGGTTTTCTGCAGCGTATGTGAACCAGAACCCGGGTGCGTTCACCAACGCGTACTTCGACGTCGCGTGGCTCAAGATCTACGAATAAATGGCTCCTCCTGATCCACGCATATGTACCACGTTTCTTCCTATGACTCGAGTAGCAACAATTATGTAGAAGATCAAGTTCGACGATAGAGGTGCAATGGCTGATTCCCGGGGTGCCTTAAGCTTGTTTTCTGTGTCATCACGGTCTGTATTAGTAGCCGTTGGATTATTAATGTAACCGTGTAAATACTGGGAGGCAGTCCCCACATTGGCTTGTTCCATCATTTTCGAACCTGCCCTAAACCGCCAAACCTGAAGGCCTTAGCGCCTTTGAGCGCCTGGTCCGTACGCGTCAGGTTCTTTGGTTCGTACCAAACCCCTCGTCCACGCAGAATGTGGACGTTTTTGTATGAGACTATTCTGGCCCTTACCAAAGGGCCTCCTGCAGCGGAAGTTGAGCGTTTCTTCTCCTCATCTACAGAGATCATTCCTGAGATGTGGCAATTCCACTACTGACGAGGCCGTAGCTACTCAAAACGTGTTTGGAACCAAGTACATGCCGTGGTTTCAGCTGATGAGTTCCAGATCTTTCAATAAACCCCACGATGGGAGAAAAGGCAGGATATGAATATGCTATCACAGCTGGTTGCCTGACCATGGATGAGGCGACCTTGAAGTCATGGCGCGGCCTATTCGGTCCTGCTGGCAAGGAGTACCTGACTCCTCTAGCCAGAAGGCATATTCGCACTGGTAGCATGGATCCAAGTGGGACGTTCTTGGAACGGTAAGCATTGGAGTTCTGCGGGCTCAACATGCCATGACTGACGCCTAATGCTGTGGTAGACGGAACGATGGTTCCTGTAAGGAGCTTGCAAAGTGATCGTCGCCCTCGCACAGGTCCCGTACCGCTAGCATAGGCCATACCCTACAGTGCTTCACCGGTCCCAGTCGGAGAGCTATGAAGTGCTTTGCCATCATCACGGCTTAACTTCCGACCAGCCGGGACCTTGTGTGCCTTATAGACGCGCCGTGGAAGCCTGTGAGGACATCCATTTCCATAGCATTGCCATCTCCTTGGTCTTTTTACGGTAGCATATCTCAAGCTGCTAGGTTGTTACGCCTCATGGTACGGAAGCACTTCCATCGGCGTACTGGACGGTGTTCCATAGGTACTATGCATGAGGTGGGTGGCGGTGAGTTAGGCCGCTTGCCTTACAGGCTGACCAACAGGATCATCAACCTCAGCAAGGAAGCTGTGTTCTGGCGTTTGCTACGGATTGCCAGACTGCTTGGCAACTGTTCGGGTGGAATCCATGGCGCTTCGTCATGATGCTGCTACATGGCATCCTCTCCCACGCAGCTCGTGCCCGTCGTTTGACTTGCCACAGGCTAGTGGACCAGAAAGTATAAAATGGGTGGCAAGCAACGCAGGATCCTCAGCAGTGTTGATCACTCTCACTTCCCCTCCGACCTCGTGTGGCTTCTTCCTTCCTCGTATCCTTTCACCATCTTCTTTATCCAACCGTCCGTCTGTATCTATTTTTCCTGCCGGTATTCCCATTGCTGACACGATATGCTAGTATATTTTCCTGTCCACAGATCCTCGCCATGAAGTTCGCCTCCATCGTCGTCGCCCTCATCGCCGCTACCATCGCTGTTGCGGCCCCTACATCCGACTTTGAGATCCGTGCCGTTGCCCCATCGGTCGAATTGAACGATGTCGACGTCGCTGCTATAAACTACCTCGCCTCTCGCGGCCTCTACGATGAGACTTCGCTTGAGGCCCGCGGCCTCCTGGACAAGCTCTTTGGGAAGAGCACCGCCTTGAAGATCACGTTCCACGACTCCACCGGCCCCGTCTCGGCCGCAACCAAGAAGCAGATCACGAAGCAACTCACCAAGTTCGTGACTAAGCAGCAGCAGAAAGACTTCCCCTTCTGCGATGTCAAGTAGGCCGTCCTTCTTATTTAGTCTTAGGGCCTTGGAGTTGGTATTGACTGCTACCCTCCAGCATCAGTGAAGGCGGCAAGGTAGCGACTGCCACCTTCCGCTGCTTCAAGACCGCGGCGAAGAAGATCGGCGACCAGGGCCCCGCGGGCGCGCTCCGTCTGTAATGTGGATATAACGATGGATGTTCCGGAGATGGATGGATTAATGAAATAATGGCTCTATAACATACACATTATAATGGCATATCACTGTCCTACCAAAGTTCCCATGCCCTCCCCAAGGAACCTAACCAGTCTTGTAGGGAAGCTATGCGCTCATGATGGCATGGCACCGGTCATACACCTTGCTCCACGTTGGTTCCGATGTTGTCGTCGCCAAGTGATCTTCAACCCGGTTCGTTTCGGCTCAGGAAAGTCCAATGCTGGGAACAACCGCAGGAGATATCGTGCCATATCGTCGATCTGCCGTGCATCGAGCTCAGTCCCGTCCTGTCCTTCACACGCCCGGGCCGGGCGATGAACGGACCCGATTGCCAGTGCGACGAGTCCATGGTGCATACCGCCAGGCGGCGGGGGCACGAGCTCGAATTCCCTACCGCGGATGTCCAGGTAGGGGAGCCGAAGCCTCTGGAGGTTCGGGCAAAACATGCGAAGGTGATCGAGGACGACGGGCGTAGGGACCTGGCAAACGTCGTGCAGGTCCTGAGACATCGGGGAGATGGACAGGGCCTGGAGCTTCGGCCATGCGAGCGCAAGGTACATGAAGTCCTGGTCTTCGGTGAAGAGCGGCAGCCGCGTGCCGCTGAGGTCGAGGTGTTTGAGCTCCCGCAGCTGGAAGAGTGGCGCGAGCAACTCAATGAGGGGGAGTTCGGGAACGGGTCCCTGCGAAAACCCCGCCCCCAAGGCGAGAGAGCAGTGGGCGCAGACGGGCTCGCAAGGCAGCGTTTATTCGTCCCAATCAAGAGAATCAACCTCGAGGTTGATTAGATTGGGCATTGCGACGAGGTTGCGGAAGGCTCTGGAGTTGATAGTGCCGACCCTGACTGCCCGGAGATACTCGAAGGAGGTGATGGTGGTCAGCAAGTTGGGAGTGATGCTAGCATTGTACAAGCGCAAGCTTTCCAGGTGGGGCGATGAATTGCGTAAGAGGCGGACAGGCTCCTCGTATGGAACATTGCTAATGCTCTGGCCAAAGCGAATCCATTGACGTTCATCGAAGCGGAAGGGGTGCGTGTAGTGGACGGTCACGTCCCGCAGTCGTGGCGTGAAGAGCGCACAGAACGACTCGTCCCAGATCGACTCGGGCGGATACGAAAGGGCCTGAAGGGAAGGAGTGAACGAGTTGCGACCGTTGTAGTTGAGCAGACAGCGGAAGATCTGTGCATCCTGCATGGCAGGTGAGCCACGATGTGGTAATTCCAGCTCGCGCACGAATCGAGCATACCATTGAAATCTCGCCCACCGTGCCGCATCCTTGTATAACTCAAAAGAGATAATCTGGAAGGATCCAGCATAGCGATCAGACAACGCACATGGCGATCACGTTCGCTGACTACTCACGTCTTCAGGATGACGATCTGGAGCCAGGACATGCCACAACGGTTTGGGCGGAGACATCGTCTTCCACAGGGCGCGTAGCGCAGGTTCGCTGAAGCCACGACAGACAAGTGCTCAGTTCCTCAAGTCTAGTGCAGCGAGCTCACGTTGATCCCGGTAGTAACTCCCGTCGAAAATGGTCCAGAAAATATCATACTTCATGAGAGCAGAACTTGACGGGAAATTGGCTGTATTTTCTATCATCTTTCCTGAGAACGTCATTCAGGAACTGTCAGCTGAAGATGCAACTTCAGAGGGCACAAGTAATATTATGCTCACCTAGGAGACGTTGAACGCGTTGACGAAGTTCTAGCAATCTGGTAGAGCACGGATGGGTAGGATAGATATTGCAACTCCTCAGGTCTATGCGTTTTTAAAAAGCCGTAAGCGTTATTGACCATATGAACGCTTTGTGAACGCTTTGTGGTCGCCAGTGGCGGACCCGCTCAATACGAAGCGACTGATTTTAGTGAAGACATTTGGCAAAACAAAGTAATCGGATAAGAGTCATTTTTTGCGGGATCCTTTTGATAATGATTGTAATTCGTACATGATGAGGGACCACTGGGACAGTTTCGCTTGCTTTTTGCTTCGCCGCCAAAGTCTATCCTAACAAGTCATCAAGGAAATCTTGCATATTTTCTTTATCACTTTTCGCCTGGACAGGTGACTCTGTGGGGAGAGGTGGAGCTTCAACCGTATGTGAACGTTCTGTTGTGCATATATGTCAGTGGCATGCATCGCAATTAACTTAGTAAGAATTTCGCTTGCCTTGTTTTGAGCGTCCTGGGGTCGAGGCGCCGCGAAGGGAAGCACGACCACGTTGCTTCGCAGTTTGCGCACGGAAGCGAGCCTTCAGGTCTTAATACGCGACACGAGGTTGATGTGTAATAGGGCCATGGACAATTAAGTAGGACTCACCTCGAGTTGCCTCCGCCGCGGCCTTCTCCCGGCTCATCCCCTCCAGCTCTTCATCCCATTCTATTTGCTGCACACGACCCTTTCTGGAATGTGTCTCTGTGGCTCCTATATGCGCAACGGTGGCGTCAATATCGTCTTCTTCATCTGGCGGCACAAGTGCAGATGATGATCCGGGCGAGAGTCGCTGCCGTTCAAGGAAGGCGGATAGATCGACTTCTGGCTCAACAATCACTTCGCCTGCGGTCACACTGTGAGCATTTCAGACAGCAGTTCATAGCTAGACGATAAGGCAAAACAGACCATCAGAATCTAGCTCGGGTTCCGGCTCAACATATCGATCTGCATTCGTGCCGAGCTGCCTGCGGCCATATTTCTGATGCAGTTCCCGTTCGTGCTCCTTCTGTTCTTCTTCGTCAAGCTCTACGGCCTCTTCTCCCTCCAGTACAAGGCGTTTTCCGAACTCTGCAGGCCGTCCACGACCACGGCCGCGGCCGCGCGCTCGCAAGTACTTCCCTAGACCTCCGCGCGATTTGCCTCTTCCTCTTCCTCTCCCTCTTGATGCTGATAATGAAACTTCCGCGCTATCAGACATGACAGACGAGATAAAGTAGAGGATGCAGAAGACAAAACAGGCTGATTGAGGGCGAAGAAGAGAGGATGGGAGGCCAGGCGGAAGAAAGGGGGAGCGCTGGAGCGCCCGGAGGATGGCGGATGGGACTTGGATAGGGTTGGACCGAGCTTGCCTCTGACCTGCACCGTCACGACCACCGTCGGCGACGGCGACGACGCGCATTACGACCTCTATGCTCCAGCGATGATGCAAACAGCCCCCTTCTACCAGCCCCCTCTGGCGACAACGCCGACCACCACTGCGTCGATGGGCGACTCTACCCGCGCGTCCGTCAACCATCTTCTCGTAGGAGCCTGCTCGACGCCCTGCTCGACGGCTGCGCAGACATTCGTTCAGATCGTCCCGCCTCTCTCGCGTTTCCAGCTCGCGCTCGACGTGTTGATGCCTATGCTCGATGCTCCCATAGAAGTGAGTTTTTGCTTCCCCGTCATCATGCGCTGCGCCGCTCACACTGCGCGCGCATCTATTCACAGCTGACCCAACGCATACTCGTATCCTATATATTGTACTCACTTTACGCGCCCCATCCGATTTCCATTAATCCATTCAAGACCGTACTCTATGCAACATTTGTCAGGGAGCGCGACTCTGCTGTGCAGGTCGCCAACACCGGAGGCGTCAGCGAGAGCGAGCAGCTGGTCTGGGTGCTCTTCAAGATCCTCAAGGGGGACGGTAGTGATGTAAATTTCACCCTCCTCCGTGCGATGATAAGCGTTCAGACTTCCCCTTCTCTAGATCGGACCGTTCTCGCCGAACACACTGGCACGCTCGCCGCTGCCGCCCAAGCTCAGGGCTTCGAATTTGACTCTGGAAGACGAAGCACCCACGCAGAAGTTTGCCGAGTCGGCTACGCGAGAAGGTACTCTGAGGGAGGAGGACTCAGAGAAGTACTCGCGTGCAGCGACGCTTCTACTCGCCGCGCGTGACCGCGTTCTGACGCTCTCCGAGCAACGCGTGAGTCCTTCGTTTGAGACCCAATGATCCCTGCCCATCTTCATCATGCGCAGATCGTACTTTCCATGATGGTGCACCTCAGTTCGCCCCCGGTCATAACGTCTGTCGATCTCCCGTCCATCCTAGCCACCAACCCTGCACTCGGACATCCGCTGATGGCGGCCCTGCTGGCCTCCGCAAGGGAGACCGGAACGGAACCGTACCTGGATGTCCTAAGGCACCTTCCGCCAATTCTTCCGTCGTTCGATCTCATTGGCCGACTGCTGCGCGACTCGACCGGTGTCGCCGACTTCGCCACCGGTGGACGAACGACGATCGCAGACCTTGTCCGCACGGAAGTCCTCGGATGGTTCCTCCATGAGTGCGTCAGCTGGCTTGATCGCGCTGAACAGGATGAGCGGGAAGGCAACATCAGTGATGACCGCTTCCCCAAGGGGGTGCAAAATGTACGTGCCGCCAGCGAGGTTCTGCGGTCCGCTTTTCCCCGCGCCGTAGCGGACTGCGCAGTTTCCACCTGCTTGGATAGAGAACTGACATTTGCCATCTACCACAGCTCTGTCGTTTTTATAACTCACTTATTAAGCTGGCGATCGTCGACCCCGCTTCGAACGCAGACGCTGCTGAGATGTCGCACTTCACCCTGCGCAACTCACGGTTTGAGGAGGCGAATGCGCTCTACCGCGTCCTCGCTATGGGCAAGTTCTAAGCTTTAGACTCCGAGGATTGGGTGTATGTGCACGCCTCCCTCTATATGCAGGCTACTCGCCGTCGTCGCAGCTATGATGTATGTGTATCTCACCGGGCTTTGCCCCCATGTCGCGTTCTGTTTTGTCCATTACGTGTGTTTTGTTCTGTTCTGTCTTGATGTGTAGGACTCGGATCGTGATTAGTTGTCGTCATCACCCCGGACTGACCATACTGTACGGTTACACTGGTACTCACGCATGTCGCACCCCTGCCTCCCGCTGCCCATCGACTGCTTATGTATAGCCCCCTCATATGTATATGTGGACACCCATGCCGAGATTTGGAGTAGGAAACCGCGTCTTCCATTCGATAGCGTACATCATATGATATATGTATGCATAACGCCACGTGTAAAGCCTGGCGTACGCGCCTCGAATATATGCACTCTAGCCCGTCGTCATCATCCTGGTCGGTAGTTTACACTAATAAGGGTCGTCCAACATAAAGCGAGAAGTGCAAAATCACAAGCACGAGAGAAAGAGATGATAGGAAGGGATATAGACAGGATAGGACAAGAGACAGGGAGGGCGAGTATTCGGCAAAACTAGTGTGATTCAGGCTGGCCGCAGACACCGACGGCCGTTGACACGAAGGCTGGAGGCTAACGCGGAGATAGATAAGTGGGTAGACATGAACGCGGGAAACCGGTCTCGACTAGGCAAGGGGAATATGGGGGATATGTGTGCTGACGAAGGAGAGGAAATTTACGGAAGGAGCACAACCTGTCCGTCCAGCCGAACACAGATGCAGACCCCGGGGGCCAAAACCAGAGTCAAGATGTGCCGGGAGGAACTCATGACGCCTGCTTATTGCGGAAGCGGAGCAGCGGTGCCAACCCTGACAATGCGCAAGCCTTCTTCAAGAACTCGTGCTGCGAGGCAATGGTGTAAGCAAACAGAAGGTAAACCCCAAACAGAGGAGACCAATCAACACGTACCTCTAATAGCTCATCAGCCGTTGCTCGGCTCTTGACATCTACGCACAAGCACACGCTCAGGAAGCCCTTCAATTCCCGGGAGAGTGCGTCGGGCTTCTTGAGTGTGGGAGTGCCGTTCGTCGCGATGAGGTAGAGGGCCTTAAGCGGCTCCTCGTCGAGGTATGGCGGCTCGTTCTCTATCATCTCAATAGCCATGATGCCGAGCGACCAGATGTCGACCTTGGCACCATACTCCTTTTGCTTGACGACCTCGGGAGCCATCCAGTACGGCGTGCCAACCATGGTCGCACGCTTCGACTTCTGGTCCGTGAGCTTGGCGCAGAAACCGAAATCGGCTGCGCATGGGGATCAGCGAATGGTTGGTGATGGGTAAAGACAATACGACGCACTGATCTTGACATGGCCCTGCGCATCGAGAAGGACGTTGTCCGACTTGATGTCACGATGAATAATAGACTGGCTGTGGAGATGACCAAGACCCTTGCAAGTCTACGATTCGATTCATCCCGTGAGGAAACCACGCCGTCGGGTAGCTCGAAATATGACGCACCTCCAAGCAAATGCTCGAAATTTGGTCCTCCTCCAGCGTGTTGTTCTCAATGATGTCCGTGAGCGCACCGCCCTCCATGTACTCCATCACGACCCAAAGCTCGTTGTTCTTAACGAGGTAAGCGTCGAGGAAGTTGACAATGTTCGGGTGCTGGCTCTCCTTCATGACCAGGATCTCGTTCACGATCAACTCCTTGCGGGGCTGGTTCGAGAGGTCCATCTCCTTGATCGCGACCTTCTTGCCCGTCGCGTGCACCTTGGCGACGTAGACATGTCCGGAAGCGCCTTGGCCGACCTTGCGAATCTTTGAGTACAGAGCCTTCGGGTCGTCGGGGCTGACCACGCTCCGGAGCTTGTCCATGATCTGCGCCTCGTTCATCGTGCTAATGCGCTTCTCCTTCTCCACCTTTGGCTTCTCTAGGGCTGCAGCCGCCGCCGCGACGCTTCCGCTCCGCTCGTCATCGCCTGTGCCCGTGACAGTGAGCATTGGCGGCTCCTTCGGGCCCGTAGGTTTCTTCATAGGCTGGAGCGGCTTCACGGGGGGCGGCCCAACAGTCGCACCAGCCGGGCCAGGCGCTGGTTGTGTCGCAGGGTGGTTGACCGCAGGAGCGGACTTGGCGGGGGGCATGTTCGGCCTCGACGGGCCCTGCCTGTCCAGGGAGTCCTTGCGCTCGGGCTGCAGCTGAATCCCAGGCGGCTTCGTCGTTTGCGTCTCCGTGGGAGGGCCCTGTGCCTTGGCGCGAAGGCGCAGCTCCGCCGAGGAAGGCGAGTGGTCTGGCAATGGGGGCTTCGGCAAGCTTGGTGCGGGTGGTGCGGGCCGGTTTGCCGATAGAAGGGGGCGTTGTGGTGCTGGGCGCGAAGGCTGCAACTGGTTCGGAGCACCCATAGGCGGGATAGGTGGCCGCATGCTGGCATTCGTTTGCGCAGCGGAGACGGTGTTGGCATGCTGGAGATGCGAGCCATTGACGACCTCTGCAGCGCGTGCGAGGGCCGCCTGAGTGCCGTTGACGGTGTCGCCGTTGAGATGCCCGGGCGCCGACTCTTGCCGCTTGATGGCGGGCCTATCATTCAGCGACGTCATCTTGTTGATACCAGCACCGCCGAGACCGGTGCCTGCGTTGAAACGTGGCGCGCTTGAAGTGTCCGAGTACGGCGAGAGGGTTGATGACGATGCGTACGACGAGCCAGTGCTGCGTCCAGCACCCAAGGATGAGTAACCCATTTCCTCCATCTCCCGCTTCTGGTGGTCGGTGTAGAACTCCAGGACATCGAGCACGGCTTGCGGGTCTTTCGCGTAGTCTTCCCGCGTAATTGCCGACTTGGTGAGCAGCTTGCTCCACGCATCCGGGAGGCCCTACACCTGGGTGTTCTGCATGGGACCCACACGCAATGATCGAATCACGCACCGTGAATGCGCCTGAGACGGGATCAAAACCGACGTGAACTTTATGCACAAAGTTCGTCGGGTTGCTCACACCCATCAAGGGGCTCCGCGAGTAGATGTCGTCCTGCCACCCATAGAGCTCCTCGTCGCTCTTCAGCGAGAAGTATACCCGCTTATCCTTCGTTTCCAACAGCAAGCAGTACGGTTTAAGGTCTGTCCGTTCGATGTTTGCGATGTCCGACAGATTGATCTGGCTCTGGTATTGCGGTGAGGTCTGCGAGAAAAGCAATATGCATCAGCAATTGAGCCCAAAGTTTCATGGTACCAGACACGATATCCCAAGTCCGAAGCTGGTGCTCTTGGCGAACACATTGGTACAGATGATCTCGCAGGACGTGAGCGTAAACCCCGCAGCAAATCCACGGACCCTGAGCCTCGCGCCATGTCATGACGAGAACGGGAGAGGTGTGGACCTCGTCCTAAACACTCCGAACCCTTCCAACAGGTTCCGCGTGCGAGCGGGGCCCGATGCGGCGCCACGCTGAGACATATTCGGCATGATCGCGCCAGCATGCTTGCCCGTTAGCTGTTCATACCAGCCAGGTCCACTGTCGCCGACCTTAAATGGACTCGACACCACTAGCGTGTTTTGACCAGCAGGTGGTACGACGACGAGTCGTAATAGTCAGATAACTGAAAAATGGACGTTGCATGCGTGCAATGGCAGGATGTGTCGCACGTTGCCACTAGCGGCGAAGGAAAGTTCAACGCGGCCTCGTTGGTCATACGACAAAGAGTAGCCATGGGGGCCAATAGTTGAAATTCCCGGAGCATGAAGGTCCCCTACACCCATTTGGCCCAGATACACACTCGCGCGCCCGTCCATCAACGACAGAAATGACGCAGCGATCGAGCAGGGCGAACTGAGGAGCATAGCATCCGCCTCGACTTCGTGAACCTTCGATGTCAACCATCTTCTATCCCCGCTGTGGTTCTATGCCTGCTAGCCTTCTGCTGCACCTCAGCGCATTTAGGCTACCCCCACATTCAAGGCTGTGTCCTGGAGCAGACACCAAAATGTGTAGCTCCGGCGAGCGGAGATGGCACGGATGCCATCGCTAGACCATCGACGGCGGTTTGAGATGGTCGAGAGCATCGGAGATGGCGGGTTCTCAACAAGGCGCGGGTTGGAACTTTGGCGGGAACAGGCACGACCGACTCATCGATGGTGGCAGACGGGCCATGTGCATCCCCCGCCACTCGACGTGAACAAGGCGTGAGGAAGAACGATACCGCGCGGGGTGCCAGGGCAGTAACGGCGAGCGACTCACCTCGTTCTTGTGTATCGACAGCGTCTGCTCCTTCAACACGAGCCACTTGGGCCGCCAAAGCCAGCTGACGAGGCCGTCCTCCTTGATAGCGACCATCCCGCTCCGGACGATATGCGAGCTGCTGACCATGTCCGAGTTGCGGTTGGGGGAGCCGCCGATGCCCGAGTACGTGGAGGCGTAGGACGAACCTGAGGGGGAGGATGTGCCGACAGAGAAGGAGGAGGCGTAGCCGGAGCTGGAGAGCACGTTCTGGATGTCGTTGCCGCGTCGGATCGGCGCCGCGGGTGCCGGACGCGAGGGTGTAAGCGATGTGGAGGTTACCTGGTAGTGCGCCATGGAAAGCTCGTGCAGCCGTCGCTACTGGGTGGATCAGGATGGCCGTGGATCAAGCTTCACGGCGCGCAGAAGACAGGATCGCAGGGGGGAAGACGCGGAGCGAGACGCCTCGGCGTAACGAGCGGGCGGGCAGATAGGGTGGTACAACAGGGCGAGGGGTACAGACGCGGAGGGGCGGGGGTACGAGAGGGGTGTGTACCGCCGGGCTGGACGACGTCGTCGGCGTAGTGGGCGTCGGGGAGAGGTCGCAGGCGTCGGTGCAGGCTTTGTTTGAGGATGTGGCCCGTGCAAATGGTGCCGCCCGGATGCGGATTGGACGCTGATTGGGTGACCAATCCCTCGGTCCTAGCCGAAGGCGTATTGTCACGGCAACCCACCCTCAGGAACCCCATTTCGCACGTCCTTCAGAAGAAAACACATCCATCTCCTACTCGCTAACATTCTGCCGACAACACTACTACTCGATGGACATCGTCCAAGTAGCGCATATATCCACCCAGAAGAAAAACCACTCTCACAAACAGTCACTTGAGCATTTAATCCGTCAGCTGGATGGAACAGATTCACTGAAAGCCTGTGCAGTTTGGTGGACCCTTGATCAAGTTGAAGTTGATGAATAAAATCAGCTTCGTGCGTAAGCAATGAGCCGTCAAAGTAAGGAGCAAACAATACCGGAAGGTTCTACACTCACAACAAGGCTGTTTTATCAGGGCATGCAACCAGGACTTGAACGTTTGAACCAACGAGCGGTCCGAGCGCACGCCGATCAGACACGCTACCAACGCCGACCTAAACAAGTTGCAAAGGAACATCAGTAGGATCTGCAGCAGCGTGCTTGAGATGGATCACACTGGATGCTGTAGAGGACTGCTAAGCGAAAACGCCAAGCCTGAAACCGAACATTTATGTATTGCAAGGTATAGCACCACGTACTTTCAGGCTGAGCGAACGTGGCAAGCAACTCCTATCAAGATGACAGGGAAATACCGAACACCCTAAACTCCTGTCATATCCAGGGTGGTCAAGTGTGCATCACTCGGACGACACCGAAGCGTGATGGAATGACCACGATCTGCCCAACAACGCGGTGCATGCTAGGATGTCCAGATTCCTGGAGCTACGTTTTGATGACAGACAACTCCATGAAAGAAGATAATCGAAATGAGCTACGCGCTCTCGACGCACTCCATTGAAATGAAGTTGTCCATACCACCGACATCAGCTCGACTTGACAGCATACATCTTGACCTTGCGGCTGTCCTCCCAACGCAGAGCTTTCGCAATAGAATCCATGATGCCCTTGTGACTTCGGCGGACTTGATGGCCTCCACGCCTGTATCGCTTACTTCAGCGAGCATGCCTTAGAGGCTACGCAAAAATATCGCTCACCTGGTGAACAGGAAAGGACTACGGCGCATATAGCTGCCGGTCCGCAAAGAGTGATAGGAGACAATTTGACGCATGTGCCATGTCTACCTGCTGCTGGTGAACTCTGCACTCATGCGCGTCAGGGTTCTGTGTAAGGTGATTTGAGTAGCCACATGGACCGATTGCGGGCCCGAGGACAGCGTGATAGAAGAGATGGAGATAGGAACACGGTCAAAGGCAGGTAGGAATTAAACATACCTTCGCAGGCCACGGAGAGAAATGGCATGGAGACGGAGCATACCTAGGGAAGGAACATCGGTGGGGTGCATGGCGTTTTGAATGAGCGATTCTTTCAAGTTCATCTCCGAGAACATTCTTCTGTTCCATGTGCGGGAGTCAGAGAGGTATCGAAAAGATGACACTCACCAAAAGGACGCAGAAGACCCCATAGGTCGAGGATGGAAGCACACTTGCACAGGAAGGAAGGTGTTGTGGAAATATTATACGATAGCAAGAGGATACCTGGAAGAATACAGCGCTGTGACGCATACAGAGCTGGTTGTAACGTAGTCTACTTGTTCTTGGTGGCCCTGTGGGAATAAGTAGAGTAAATGAGGAGTGAATGGTAAGGGCAGAGGCATTGACACGCACTTGTAAGTGAACCGTTTCCTAGTGATTGCAAACTCGCCCAACTTATGCCCGACCATGTCCTGCGTCACCGTCACCGGGAGGTACTCCTTTCCATTGTGCACCATGAAACGGAGTCTTCATGAACGAACAGATAACGGTGATAAGTATGTGTACACATGCGAGAGCAGGTATGAAGGAACGTACCCAATGAAGTTTGGGAGAATGGTGCAAGACCGCGCCTGGGTCTTGATCGCAATGTTGTTCTCAAGGGCGTGCTTGAGGTTCGGGAACGCGACGAAGAACGGGCCTGGTTGGAGGAATATGGTCCATCTCGTGCGCATAACGATTGAGAAGCTGAGAACTTACCCTTCCATGCTGACCGCCCTCCCTGCACGACCGCCGTTGGCAACATTGTCGAAAAGCACTGTTGGCGCCTATTCGCGTGGCCGGAATGGGACGAAGAGTGACGCGTGACTGTGACGCGCAGATATTACCAAGTTTGGGAGACTGGATGGCTCGACAGGTCCGCAGCGGAGCCCGAGTCTGGGGTGGACCGTGGCTGCAGCGACTTGAATAGAACTCCCCCTTCTGCCTTTTCCAGCACCACTCCGCGACCTGCTCGCACCTGGCCCCTTCTCATGCCATCCATCTCTTCCGTGCTCTGACGCGACCTTTGGCTGTACGCGCTCTCCGACAATCATGCCACCTCCACACCATCTCGTGCGCCGAGCGCCCCAGGCTGCGGATTTTTCGGGGTCGGGGTCAGGTACCACCACTGGCACTGGCACGACGACTGCGTCGATCGCGACTACTCCTGTGCCCACTTCACAGAATGAAAGCTCCAACCTCATTGGAACTCCTACGCAGCTCGCAGAGACCACTTCTGTGTCTGAACCGTCCACGGCCGTCCCATCAACTTCTTCGGACACTCCATTCTTCCCCAGTCCAACCCTGGGTGGGAGCTCTGAGGATCCATCCTTGCAACACACAAAGGTGCGCATTTAACACCCATATTGTGTTCGTATAGAGCGTTGTGAGATTGTTGACCGTCGTATCCTACACCTCAGGATAGCGTTGAGAGCGCTCTCGTGATAGTCGCCATCGCCCTCGTCATCTTTTTTGTGCTCTGGAGGTATGTGGCGTCCGTGAAATGGTCCCTGCATTACATTCAAAATGGTTGTCCAGGATCATGCGGCTGCGGCGCAATGGCCGACCTGCCCACGAGTTCTTCAGGGTCCATCCCCAACCCGACGTCCCTCCGCGCCCCCGCGAACTCCCGCGCACCACCGGTCTTCCCCACGCTTCAGCCCCGCACGTATCCATCATCTATGACTCTCTGGCCACCCCCGTGCCCCTGCACCATCGCGGCGAGGTACCCGACAGACGCAGACGAGGTCGCCGAACCCGTGCTGGCGATGTCGATGCCCGCGGACGCCGCGGGAACATCGCGCATCCGGATGACCCCGACGAATTCCTCCCAGAGTACGATGACAAGGATATCCTGCCCAAATACCAGGACGTGCAGCACGCAAGCCCCAGCCGGGCAGGGGCGGGCGAGAACGGGTCGTCGTTAGAGGGGCGGTCGCCGAATGCTGCGGGTGAGACCGGTGACAGGATACCTCTGGTTACTCGGATGCAGCTCTCGAGCAGTGCGACGCTGGACGACGCCAACGCGCCGGGAATGTCGTCCGCTGGTTCACATGAAGGACACGAGACTTTGGAGGGACGTGATGAGACCGTCAGCACGCAGCAGCACACGCACTGATTTGGCTGGTGAGCAGTCGTATGGACTCTGTATCAACTCACGTTTGACTGACTTTGGTACGTACGGTTCGGAATCGGCTTGGCAAGACGCGTTCATGCTCGGACGTCTGTAGCAGTACGGCATTCGTGTTGTTTTTTTCTTGGCTGCGCCCCGCGTACTTCACTCACATGCTCATCTTGCACACACTGATTGTATTCTAGTTGTTCGCGCTATTGCGCTATGATGACCCCTGCGAGCTTGACTACTCTGCGAGCGTTGCTCTTCGCGAGAATGTATGACGTCAGTACTGTCCTTGGGCGCTTACACGTTTGTCGAATGGATGTAAATTCGCCTGGATCCACGACTCCATGTGTATACGAAGCTTTAACCATCTTGGACGTTGGACGTGCTGACATCCGCGATGGACGCTGCAAAGTTGAAGCGGTGACGGTAAGCAGCTGATTCCTCCCCCTGCAGTCCGCGGTAACACTGACGTGACTGCACCACGCCACCCCTCAGTGGGCTGCGTATCGAGCAACGAGCTCCTCACTTGCGCCATGCACAAGGCGAAGACCCACACGTCATCATGAGCAGCAGCATGAACGTGCGCGCATATAAGATCTTGGCCGACATCCCCTCCAGATAGCCCTCAGAAAATCCAGACTCTCCGATACCACTCTATCCATCCCATCACACCACTACATACTTCGTCGACCATGTCTTCCGACACTAACCAGCCGAGGTCCGTACCGTCTTCATTCCACCCTCCATCTTTTCCCACATATCCCTAACTCTAACATGATCCGTCGACGTCGACGTCCTGCAGCAAGATGTCTGGCCAGTACCACTCCGTCAAGGGCACGGCCACGGAGACCCTCGGCAGCATGGCCGGGTCCGAGAGCTGGCAGCAGGCCGGCGCGGAGGAGCATGCGCAAGGCGAGCGCGAGTACAACGCCGCCCAGGCCCAGGGCTACGCCGAGGGCACCATGGACCGCATGGGCGGCCGCAAGGATGCCGTCTTCGGCGCCGTCACGGGCGACCGCGAGCAAGAGGCCAGCGGTGCGTTGTCGAGCCATCTTCCCTCATCCCTCCCTCAACTGTGTAGCTGTGTGTGGGATGAGTTCGGTGCGAATGCATGCTGACTCGGACTGCGTGATGCGGATTTGGGCTGCCAGGTAACGTCCGTCGCGACAAGGGCGAGACGCAGCAGGAGATGAACCGGCCGTCCTAGATGTGCGGCGCGACGCAGGGCGTGCTTCGGCCAAGCGGAATGAACACCTGGTGTCCCCACCATGTGACAATACTTCTCGTGTATTATAGCGCGAACAATACGTATGTATCATGACGACCAAGGGATTGCTCGTGTATTGTCGGGGAAGTGCGCCGCCAGGAAGGGGCTGGTAACTGTCCTTGACGACACACAATTGGGAGGGAGCCCGCCCGGCCGCCGGAACGCTAACTTAGTAGCGAGGAAGGATGCGCGCTGTCGCCGTTTTGCGCCGAAATCCTTATGGGCTTGTTTACTCGTGCCCACGTCTCATGAAACTTTGCGAGAGCTGCGGGACAAGAGATGTAAGCGTAACAGAAATGGTCATTGAACGACGTAACGTAAGTCCGTGAAGTGCAGCAATGCGTATAAAGATACAGCGCTATATATCTAGCCCATCGGCGAGTCCAAAAGTGTCTATGTACGTACATCG
Organism: Ganoderma meredithae; assembly: GCA_022814645.1. Taxonomy (NCBI): domain Eukaryota; kingdom Fungi; phylum Basidiomycota; class Agaricomycetes; order Polyporales; family Polyporaceae; genus Ganoderma; species Ganoderma meredithae. The sequence continues at coordinate 43,719 of JAKLMY010000095.1, read as the reverse complement.
CAAGGCGCAGCATGGGGGGGGGGGGAGGCCCCTAGCAAGCAAGAAAATAACAAGTAATACAACAGCAACACAGCGTTCGTCCAGATGGCCATGGCAGGACAGCAGCAGCCGCCCGCTTTTCCCTGCCGTGTTCTCTCCGTCTCATCCCGGCGTACTGCCACATGACCAGCGAGCGTGTTGGAGGAAATTGGAAAGCGAGAAGAATACGAACGAAACCGGAACCTGGAGAAAGCCGGGAGAAGACGCGAAGAGCGAGGGTGCGGGTGCGGGAGGTGTGGAGGAAGGGGGGTTAAGCGTGTAAATGGATAATTTACAGCATAGTGCGAAGCATGCGGGATCGTGCAAAGTCATGGTCGTTGCGACGGCGGCCGATGCGGCCGGCTCGCCGGCGCGGGGAATTGCAGAATGGGAGGGTGGCAGCCATAAGGCAATCAGAGTCGTGAAGATGCGATGAGGCGACGGAGGCGTGAAGGGAACAGAAGAACGAGTGTGCGCGATGACAAGCATCTGGGGTTGGCGGGGGTCCTCGTCCGGGAAGAAAAGCGAGGCGCCGAGTGATACCGATCGAGTTCTGGGAACCAAGGGACGGGGGATGAGGAAGGCGAAGGGCGAGAGTACATGGGGATGCGCGCGCGCAGTGAAGGATTACGGTGCATGGGGTGTTTCGCAGGAGGGGGAGGGTGGTCTCGCGCGCGCGATTATGGCGGATTCGCGATATGGTGGTGGGGAGACGTGATGATGATAAGTTAGACGTGCTCAGACTTCGCTGAGGGAGTGCTCTGGAGAATCGAGAGTTGGTCCTTGTCATTATGATGCCTGAAAACGACTCCTTTGCTCACCTTACGAGCGCGTTCCATAACGGATGAGACCAGGCGTCCGCTGCCTAAGCGATGACGCACCCGGAGTGGTAGTTGTTGCTCAAGCTGTCTTGGTCGACGAAAGTCTCCTCGATCTCTTCCACAGAAGAGCTCGTGGGCTCGTCAGCTTGGATGGGAGAAGCGATGACGAAGAACGCGTCCATGTCGATGTGATGCTTGCGATGATGAGCAGATGAGTGCGCAAGCAGTGGCTCAAGAACCAGAGAGGAAGACGTTGGAGTTTCGTTGTGTCGTTCGTGTTGTTCCAGAGGGTTTTTATATATGTTGTCGACCAGCGACGGAGGTGTTCGTGAGTGCCGAGGCGAGTGGCGGGCAGGCACGAGAGATGGTGACAAGACAATAGCAAGGGGACGGCGTCCCTTAAGACTTTTGAGACCGAGGAGGCGCGCCGAACACGCGCCAAGAGTCATCCAATGCCGATTTCCGTATCCACGTCGGACATCCAGAGTGGGATCGGATCTGCCAGACTGCGCCCGCACTCCTGGCCAATGCGGCAATAGCAAGCCAGCGGAGGTATTCGCGCTCCGAGCCTGCTGTATCGGAGTCTGCGCTGACTTTGATAATCATACAGTCTTTGCATTTCCAGCGCTCCTATGTTGTCCTCCGTCAAAACCAATGAATCCCAGAGCAGGCTTACGCACCTGGCCTGCAACACAAAGCACCTTCGTCTGTGTACGCGAGAACGCGTAGGACCTACGATCTCACAGTATTATCAGACACGATGCACGCAAGTTTCGTGTCAGCACGCTCTATTGTCTTTGACCCTACCGACAGATTGCCCGAGAGATGGGACGTGCGGTGAAGGCGAAGCGCGGAAGACGACATTGACGGATGGAATACAAATTTGCAGCGACGCTCGCCTTCCCATCGCACGCTGTAGGTGAGAAACCGTCTGCACACGTCGAGCCGAGGGCACGAGGAATCTGCCTGGAAAGATCGAGAGCAGAGCCGCGGATGCCGTCGTGGCAAGCGACGCTGCAAGACAAAAGAACGAAGCGCCCATAGATGCTTCGCCAACACTACCCTTGCCTCTTTAGGCAGGATCCCTCCTCCCCAGAGCCAATCACTGCGCTCCGAACCGTCCTCACAGGCCTCAGCCATTGTCGTGCGGAAATGGCTAAATCACTTCCGGGGAAATGTGGGACGTTGGCGAGACGACGAGCCCGGTCTCCTACCCGGGAAAACCGGCGCGAGTCATCCGCTGCGGCTGCCCTGTTATGGCCTTGAAGGTTACAGGTTACGTTCGACCCTCGCCGAGTCAAAGTCCCGTGCAGTCCAAACAGCCTCGGAGCACGATCAGCACGGCCTAAGATAAAACGTGCCAGCGCAGACGATGAGGGTGTGTGACGGCGCAGCGACACTTCACAATAACAGACTTCGGACCAACCTCGCCATGTCGGCCTATATGTTTTGCGCAGCACTATCGTCCTGCGAAAACGCGTTATTATGACAGAACGACCGCATCGTAAGGCACTCACTGACTAATACTTCACGCGGGGAAACACGCTGACCATATCTTTGAGTGCGTACACGATCGCATACAGCTCGGGATGTCCATGCACGTACTTCTGGAGCGGCAGGCATGCACTCGGCACGCTGTTCTATGCGAAACGACAAGCCGATGAAGGTCGGGCAGCTTGTTTGGCTAACCGCGTGATACTTTGGGACGAGTGAACTGGAACGTGGAGCGTCAGCTGGATTGTGCACTGTCCGACGATAGCTCAACCCTTGCTAAACCATTCCAACCGGCCTTTGCGTCTCTCGCGCATCCATTCTACGATGGAGGATAGAACCCAAGCCTTCCAGAGTCAATAATGCCGCTTCGGAGGCAACTCACCGAACCCCGTTCGCGCTCCATGGGACGGCACGGTCGCCGGACAATTTCATTGCCAAACCGGTCGAGACGGCAGTGCCCAGTTGCATGGTTGGTTTACAACCTGTCCCTAATAGACTAGTAGTTGAACTTAAGATAAATCGTGTCTATCGAGAGACCACAGGTTTGAAGTATCTTACCAACTGCTACGATATATCGATGCCCATTGCGTGCCATTCAGAGGTCCTCGTTGGATCTGTGACAAACTGGACCCCGCCACTGTTTCAGTCCTGCAGTGCGCCTTAGCGAAAGTTGGCGTCAGCAGCTTCGAAAGCACGCGTATATGATCGGAAACACACGCACGCACCTCAAACTTTTCGGGCCAAGTACTATACTTATCTGGTGAGGAAGCGACGAGTGGGTGACGATGGATGTGGTCGGATTCAGGCACCCGTCCTGGCCAAGGAAAGCTCGGCCCGACATGGGTCCATTTTGGCCTGGGGTTCCGCGGTAAACAAGCATAGAGATGTGAAGGACACTTCATACCTGCTTCTCCGCGGCGCACTGGGGAGGGAGTGACGGATGGGTGCAGGATCGTCGATGTGAGGTTGGAGCGGAGAGCAAGTTGAACATGTCGCCCTCGCTTGGCAGATGCCGGACAAGCGCCTGTGGACACGTGTCGGAGTAATCGAAACAACGCCTGCTTGCTCCCTCCCACAATCGCACTCTTCGAACGGCCGGAAAACAAGTGTTCCACACGAGTATCAAGCCTTGCCTTAGACATGTTGTATCCGCAAGTATTACCTGTATCTAGACTCGCACCCACCTGCTGCTTCCACCTGCGTCCCCCTCGAAACTCCTACCTGGACGCCGACTCAGACATCCTCACCAGGATACGTTTTCCCTTATTCACTTCCACCATCTGAGTCTAGTTCGCGGTATGTTTGATTTCGGGATGCATATGCGTACCACTTATGCGGTCTTTCATCCTTATTAGTATCACCGCCCAATGAAGCTCGCCTACGACGTTCTTTTCTTGGTGCTTGAGCAGCAAAGCATCGAGGAACACTTTCAAGATGTCGCATCATTGTCTCGTACATGCCAAATTCTCCGGGGTGAAGGTGTCAAGTACATGCTTGATCGTGACATCACACTGCGAGATGAAGCAAGCACCCTGTCCTTCGCTCTCTTCATACTCTCGGACGGAACACGGCGACTTCCTCTTCTTCGTCGGTCCCTGTCCATCCAAACAGGTCGGCTGATAGGCCAAGCCGCCTTAGCACTCGTGGAACTAGTTTCCAGGCTCTCGCATCTAGAGCGTCTCGCTCTGTGGAACGCCGACCAAGTCCTCGCCTCCGACCCCAGACTCCCACGTGCCTTCGCGTCCCGCACCTGCCTCAAGCACCTCGACTTCCACGCGACACAGGACTCCGGCAACGCCGACTGCGTCTACATGTTCAAGACCATGCAGTCCCGGCTGCTCACCGCCTCCCTGCACCTCCCGTCCCCGATCCGACGGTACATGAACGGCCACCTGAACTGTGAGCTCATCGACCCCATCCGTCTCCTCCGCAACTCCGCAGACACGCTTGTCGAGCTCCACGGATGCAACTTCGAGGCGCGGCGCCACGGTGTTGTCTACCCCCATGTCAGGCGCCTGAACATACACCTGGGCCTCATCCCCCTCATCCCGCCGTACATGGTGTCCTTCCCGAACGTCACCTCGCTCGAGGTCACGTGTGGCGCGTCGTTCGAACCGTCCACCGTGCCGTCGTTCAGCTTTATGAACGAGGACGGCCAGGAGAGCATTGCCGCCTGGTCCGCGCTGGAGGAGCTGGCGGGGAATCTGACGGACATCTTCGTCCTCTCGCTTCGCTGCACCGCCACGACCCTGTGTGTCCGTGCATCCGGCCGGCACCGCAACCTGCGGTACCTCACGGAGATCCTATCGCGCGTCCGACCCACCTACCTGGAGCTCGAGGTAGAATCGCCTTCGCTCCGCTTTGGGGACGAGAACAGTCTGTCTGCGGTCTTCCGGGAGGCGGAGGCCGGAGAGTATGTCCGGACTCTCGCAGTCCGTGTCGTTCTTCAAGGAGACGACTGCAAGGCCGACTTGGATGACGTTTTCGTGAGCATCTCTTGCTCATTGTCTTCACATCGTCCCACTCGCTGATCGGCGCGACGTCTCGTGCATATGTACAGGCGCGTGTCATTGAGACGGTCGAGCCCCTTCCCTTAACGTCCTTCAACGTGCAAATCCTGCACGAGACCCTCGACCTGGAGCTCGGTGACTGGGATGTCATTCGAGACCTCGATCCGGCTCCTCTGCCATCAGCCGTTCAGCGAGCACCGCGGGATGGGGGGCCGTGTCTCCTCGAGACCAAGTTCCGTGACTGGGATGCAGCGCGTCACGTAGATAGTGTCCGCAAGGCGTGCCCGTCGCTGAAGCAGCTCACGGTTGAAGGGTCGGGCTGCTCCATGGTCCCTTGGCCGCTTCTGACGGTGCGCTTCTAGTAGTCGTCGCACGAGTGCGAGTCTATCCTGTCGATGAGATGCATTGCGGTGCGTGGTTGTGTTACTTGGAATGCCTTGCCCACTCCCTCACTGCGACGATTTGCAGGCTCGTCCTGCTTCTCGGCCACAGAAGAAGTTCCTATGTAATGGTCGATCCTGTCATCGTTGATGCCGTCATCCTTATCTATTCTCTGTACTCTCTCTTCGCCCTTGGTTCGCACCATGTCAGATGTGCCACGTGGGCTTCTCTACAAGGATAATGTGGTTTCGAGCTTCGATTATCGCCGAGTGCTACGATCTCTCCCTACAAGTCGGCTACGAGTCTACGACGTCATGGCTCGCTCGCTGCTCCTTGACTCCTGCCACCACAATCTCCGCTGGATCACCTCACGACTGCCTGTGTGGACTGCCTAAGGAATGGATAAGGGTGGGTGGTCTGCACTCCATCGTCGCTCTCAAGTACTCACCAGCCTGAACATGTCACAGCACCGACGTCCGACAAAAACAGTGTCATTCAAGCTCGTTTCACACTCACCATCTATGACGTGCTCTTGGCAATATTTGACCAACTTTCGCCTATCATGTCTGCAAGCCTTTCGCCATTGAACGCCCGTGATCTCAGGACGTGTGCGCTCGTATGCCGTGCCTGGGCTGAGCGTGCTCTGTGTACCCTCTGGAGCGACTTGCCGACTATCTTCCCCCTGTGGCATCTACTCACGCCTTCTGATCTTCCCTACCCGCGAACACTATCCCAATCGGAGTGAGATTACTTTGCACCCGTGAGTTTTGCACCGTGTCGACTGTCACCCCCATGGCTGATTCTGGCGTTTCTAGCTCATATCCGCAAAGTTGCACGGGTCTCCCGCGCGATGGGGACAACTTTTGCGACATGGCCGATGGGTCCGGGCCTTAGTCGTGGGACAGTCGCTAACAGCTACAGCTGAAGCTCGCTCGCACTACTATGGACCACAGCGGAGGGGTTTCCGTCTTTCCATCTCTGAGAGAAGTCTACTGGCTTGCCGATTCGCGACTCGACGTCACTACCTATAGTCCTCTTCTCCTGACCCCCGAACTACGGACCGCTACGTTTTTCAGCCTCGGCGCGGCGACGCCGGGCATGGGTCACGTGGACTTCTACGACGGCAAAACGACAGCTTCGACGCCTGTACAGCTTCGTAATCAACTTGGCTAGCCTGTCTCCGCATCTCGCTACACTTCAGGTCGTGAGCAGGCAGCGATCACATCCGTTTCACCCACCATACGAGAGCTGTCGCCGTTCGATCGACTCCGCACGCTATCCCTGACATGCACCGTTTGCCATTCAATCTTCTTGTTATTCGCCGCCAAGCCATGCGTGGAGTCCATCCAGGGTTCCCATGCCGTTCCCGACACCGGATCCGCGGCAAACTGTGGCCGCACGCGCGCGTCACCCAGTCTCATCCACCTGGAGTTATCAAGCGACTGGTTATTGCTCTGTCAGTTGTTCAGCTTGTTCGACGCCCCATCGCTGCAAAAAGTGACGCTCACCGTCCACAACGCCGAAACGTTGATGCCGTCGGAGTACGCAGCATGCACCGTTATCTTCGCTCAAGCCGTCTCCAGCTCCGTGCTGACCAAGCTCGCACTGAACATTAGCGGCCGTGCTGCATCCCAAAGTAACGTTGCGGAAACCATGCGGCTCGAGTTCCTCGTGGCGATGGACCCGATCCTCGAGCCCCTCCTCGCGATCCAAGGACCTCCCCCCAATCGCGCTGGGTGGGAACACGACGTATTTGCTGTCCGAGCTGCACATCCTCCTGAGGCTGCGCGATGGTGATGGTGGCTCCGAGTCTGAGGGACACGACGGTTTGGACGACGGCGAGGCCAGGGCGTTGGCGGCGTATGTCCACCGGTTGTTCCCAGGGCTGGCCCTCCACGGGGTTTATCTCCAGCTCCCCACTGGCAGGGAACAGGTTTTGTGGTGTTTCCCTGCAGCCTGGATGAAGGCGTTCGCGTGCTTGGGCGACTTGTGAGGCACTTCGCCCCCTGTCGATTTTCACCCTGTCCTCTGGCAGACATCATCATGCAACTTTCTCATGTCTGGCGTTGTCTGGCACATTCCCCGCACGGCCTTGCGGTCCGGTCAATGGTCACGTCTTCTCCTGCCTGAAGTATTTCCCCTTTGCACTATCGTCTCTTTGTCTAGACTCGCACATGTACGATTGTGAGTGCCCTTTTTCTTGTCCTGGACCGCCTCATAATAGAAGGGCTCATGCGGCGTCGTTGGGACAGTCAGCATTCCCTGTCACTGGCCAAAGCCAAAAGTACGTCCGGCATTGCTCTCAAGCGGGTCTACCAGGTCTCGCAGACAAGCTTGTGTATCCTTGCATTGGAGGAGAAAACTACGACATGCCGTAGCAAGTATATCATGCGGGTGACTATTTTCTGGGGTTCGTGGGGCTCGAGGTCTACGTCTTCGTATCAGGAGACGAACTACTGCCAGCGAGGAGCCCTGGATATCGATCCAGGGCGACATACTTGTGATAGCACATGATATATTCAGGTCCCAAGACGACAATTTCGGTCCTGGGTTCTTCTGAACATTGAAACGTGTCGAGCACGACTTGTAATTGTTCCAAACATCGAGAACCGCTCAGCGTGCCATACACGCGCCGCGCACTCAGTTCCGATGGCGGTCTCGGGGTGGTGGGCGGCGTTACCAAACACCTGTCATCCTTCCTTCCCCACCTGTATAAGCCTGCACACGAACATGACAGGATCAATTTCCGTTATCGATCCATCCACAGTCCACCCAGGACGTAACGGGCTCCCGAAATGACCTCGTCCTGGAGACAATCCCTCAAATTCAGATACGCGAGCGGCCTGGCTGCCAGACAGTACCTAGAGCCTTACGCCCACAGAGCGAGCATATCCGACATCGATGCGCAATATATCTCGCATCATGATATACACGCCGCCATCGGGAGGAGGGGATCTGTGCAGCCCGCTGTTCGAGATCAAAACAACTCCGAAAGACAAAAAGAGCTGCGCGTGTGGTGAATACTACCGTTGCCTAATCCGGATCTCGCGTCCACGCCAGATCCAGGCGTCTAGATGCCACTGGCGCCCGGCCTCTTATTGTGTTGGACGTTGTTGGGAAGGGCAGGTCCGCACCGCCCGTCGGATATTCAGAGAAGCATGAGCGACATTGCACGAGGCGGGACTGGGGGTGGCGTGCCGAGCCTGGCTGGCATCGAGAGAGAATCCGAGAAGGCACCTCAGCTAGACACAGCAGAACAAGTGGCCTATCCAGCAAGAGTAGAGGATTTGAGTAGTGATATACAAGCCGTGTTGGAAGAAGCACAAACAGTCTCCGAGGAAGGAGGCCAGAAGGGGCAGCTACTGAATGGGGCAACATCCCACCTGCCTGACGTGGTAAAGCGCAGGTGCACGAGGCATCGCAAGGGTGCCCACCCCATGTCATACCACGATCCGGATCTCGCGCAAGGCCCTCCCCGAGGCGCCCTGCAGGACGGGTTTATTTCTCGGAGCCCGCCCTACACAATAACGACGACTCAGATGACTCAAGCGCGCTGAGCCACCGTAACACAAGCCAGCTTCGACAGTTCATCCTCCCCGACAGTCCTCCTAAGTCCCTAGGGGTGGCACAACAAGATCCTGGCCAGGCGAGGTCTCTGAAACAGCGGCTACACCGCCGACAAAGCGCATAACGTTCGAAATACATTGCATTCCCTGGCCCTAGCCAATCCGCGCAGCACATGTGCCGCCCAAGTCCAGACAAGCCATGATCCATCCCACCGCGCCCTGCGCAACGGCAATAGCCCGGCCTCGCGCCCAGAACCACGCCCGGTTAGCGGCCGTCCCGGCCTCCGTCTTATTGTCAGTGTACATTCGCCGTCCCTGGCACCGTCCACACCAGGACCATACTTAAATAGAGGGGATGATAACAGCCCAGTTTCCGTCGACAGAGAGCAGCCTTGCCCACTCGAGCACCTCTTCCTAGCGCAGCGAACTCCCACTTCGCTTCCGACGCCACCCCAGCTCACCAGCTCACTACTCTACCTCATCTGCCATGGACGCGTTCTTCACCATCTCGTCTCCCGTCCCCGCCGACGAGCCCGCCATCGAGGAGATCCTCGTCAGCGCCGACAGCACCAGCTCGTCAGAACACTCTGGCTGCGTCATTGCATAAAGCCGCCCCGACGCGACACCACAACACGGTCGTGCTCACCTGGTACGTCACACCGCGCGTCCTTGTCCACCGTGCCGAGCAGCTTTCTGACGTCCGTGTGGCTCGCGCAGACTCGACCCATCCATCCAGCCAACCGTCATCACATCCACGACCCATCCATCTTCCCGCCGAACGAGCGCGAGCATCGTGCACCGCACCTCCTCCGCTCACGGTCATCCGTCACGGCATCGCCACTTCTTCGTTCACGGCGCCTTGCGTATCTTTATTGGGTGCGCGCACCCCTTTCCGGTTTCAAAACCACCTTCGACTATCGGCATTTCTTGACATTTTCGTCTTCACGAGGAGCGAAGAGGAGAGGAGAGGGAGTGGAGTGGAGGCAGGGGAGAGGGAGAGGTGACGACTTCATTCGACTTCGTTTCGTTCCGACTTTGTCCTGGATGCATCTAGAGACGACCCACACTCATTGTACTGTATGCACGCACGCACATTCACGACTCACCAGCGACACGCCCATACTTGTTCTGTAGTTTAGTAATGACACTGTTTGGTCTTCGCAACCCTTTAGTGTGTTCTAAATCCTGTCGGGAAGGGTTAGAACCCTGTGTGACGAAGCGGAAGCCAGTCTGACGCCACACCTTGGTCATCATGAGAGCTGCGACCGCGCTAGATCATAAAACATTGAGTCATCGAGTGATAATCGACCCTTAGCCTGCCATGCACATGTAAATCAAAACAGATTGTGACCGAACAGTCTGCCAGAGCATGCCTGCCTCCGACAATATCCAGGAAACCTAACCCGTTGAGTGGCATCAAACATATCCCTATAATATAACCTTAATTTGCCCAGAAGCAAAATAACAGAGCACAGAGCACAAAGCGTAAAGGTGAAAGACTATCCGTGTGGTTCCGAGCCAGGAGCGCCGCCAAACAACGTGCATGTCATGAGAGATCCTCATCTGCGGGCTCGTCAGTCCGCTCGGATAAGTCGAAGCCAGCGACATGCAGCACCGCAGCGAGCTGCGTAACGTCCAGCCGTTAGCGAACCGCGTCGTGCTGAAGGAAAGTCAATTGCGCTTACCTCGACCTTCGCGATCGACTTGATCTGGTCAAAGTCGTACCCATCTCGTTCGCTCACATCGCCTACCCACCGACAGCCTTGTCAGCACAAACACGAGCCTTCATCTTGGGATGCAAGGAGACACGGACCGGTGTTGTGGTACATAGGGTCCTTGATGAGCCCAATCCGCTCGTACACCTGCGCCGCGGCGAAGCCATACTCAAAGAAGCGCTGGTGGTCGCTCCCGCCAGGCTGTGAATCGCGTCAGCTATCAGCTCGTCGCTTGTAATTTTGACCTAAGAGCGCAGCACACTTACGTAGGGCGAATACCCAACTGCGAGCTCGGGGCTGTAGATCGCGGAGATATTCGCAAGGATTTGCGTGACTTCCGCGGTGCCGACCCTACCCGAGACGTCAGCGACTCTTGGCCCTCGCTGCATGTGCGCATATACTTATACTCACAGAGCGGGGTCCGAAAGGCCGAGCTGAGGGGGCTCGCCTTCCGCGTGATACGCAAGCATGTCAGCTTGGATCATCATCGTAACGTTTGTTCCCGCCTCCTTGAGCTCGCCTGTTGCGCAAAGACGTCAGAACGCAAACTCGAGCGGATGCAACGAGGCAAACATACGAGCATACACACGCGATCCGACCATACCCTGCTCCTCGCCTGCAAAGGCGACCAGTTGCACGCGCTTTCGAAAAACGACACCGCTATTCGCGATCACGCGTGCGATGCCGACGAGAGCACCCGTCCCCGAACCGTCGTCGTTCGCCCCAGGGGCCCGCGTACTGCCGCTGTCCGAGGTTCCACGGTCGTCGTAGTGCGCCCCGAGGATAATTGTATCTGTGGCATCAGTCGACGCACCGTACGTGCTGCCGAGCAACATGATGCATCAGACCACGGTCGGATTTGGTCCAATGCTGTGAAAAAAGGGTCTCGTACCAGACGACGTTCGGCGCCCATCCCTCCAGAAAATGCCTGAGCTCACATCGCGCACCCGTCTCCTCGATGCGCTCCCTCAGCCACTCCGCCGCACGGAGAGCCCCAGCCGAGAGCGTATGCCGCGTATCGATGTCGGACGACGGAGCTTCCCCAGTCAGGTGTCGGATGTCATCTCTCAGCTGGGAGACGGAGATGCCGTCCACGACGGATGCGGTAACGGGATCGAATTTGATGCTTGGCAGAATCGCCCGCAGCTTCTCCTTCGCCGCCTTCGGCACGGGGTAGAGCGGGATTGGCGCCTTCGGAAAGACCGAGTACCTCCAGAATCGGAGCGGGATGCGGCCCGCGTCGAGCGAAGCAAGGACTGTGCCCGAGGCAGAGAGCAGGACGTTGTTGTCTGCCCTGTATGCTATCTGGATCCCCAGCGGCCGTGTTGGCGAAGGCGCGATGAGGGTGTCCAGTACCCGCTGCGCCGCCGGGCTCGCGAGGCCGGAGCGCGGAAGCGATAGGGAATCGGGTGGGGGAGTTGTCAGGTTGCCTAGTACCCACCCGAGTTCGGTGTCGAAGGGCGCGTCGTAGAGCGCGGGGTCGACGCGTGTCCGTTCGAGCCAGATCAGATACCTCGCCGCGCCGTCTTCAACCTCAGGGCCAGGCTTGTCGGACACGAGGGACGGGCCGCCTTTGTCCTTCATATTCAGCACGGAGGCGGTGTTCTGTGCTCCGATAAGGTCCCTGCCGACGTGCGCTTAAGTCGTCGCCACGTTCGATTCTGAGTAGCTCGTTCGACAACCAAAGACGTACCATCCGGGACCACTCCGTCTCTCTAAGGTTGGGTATGGACGCAGGAGCTCCGGGGCGAGCTGTACGGACGTTCCGAGGCCCAGAAGGCTGAAGGAGGACGTCCGACACGTCTCGTTGAGGATAAACGCGTGCCGTCCGCCATGGATGCCATGATACGAGTCCCGGAGACAGTTATACGCGTGGGGCAGAGCGTCGAGCTTGAGATCGGTGAGGGAGATCAGAAGAAGAGTGACGGCCGCACCGTGGCCTGCGGCGATCATGGCAGGCCACCAGTCGCAGGTCGCTGGGTGGAAGGGACGGGCGTTGTGAAAGGGAGAGAAGAGAAGGAGGCTGAGTTTAGTTCGCGGGACAAGAGTCAGGAATGATGCCAGTCGCGGGGCATGTTGGGGAGTTTTTGACACACTTATGGGAACACGCTGCGCTCTGCGCCGAGGGCGCGCAAAGACGGCACGGCACAGATCGACGCCATCTTTTGCAACGTCAATGCCGATGCTAATGGCAAAATTGAGATGTGCATCCGCTTGCGAGATGAGATGGAACTTCGCATAGCGATGAAGATGACAGCACCCAAGTTCTTCGGGCGTTGCAGAGATGACCGTGATGAGACCGAAAGGCAGAACCACCCAACCCTAACCATAAGTCATCTGCTCGGCAGTCCCCGTCTCGGCCTGTCTCGGGGCAGGCGCTTGGGAGACGCTGGGGAACTAGGACTCGGATCGTCGCGAGGCGCAAACAAGGCAGACGATGCAACCACGGTCATCACTCTCATACTCTTGAACGTACTTATCAATTCTGACTTGCTATAGATGGTGTATCACTGGACTGCGTCCAGGATAAGGTACAAATGTGGCGGTCCGGTCCGAGTCCTCCTTCTCCCCTTCCTCAGCCTTCCAACCAAGCTCTACCCCTTCCTCCCCATACCTCTCTCTAATGCATGCTTACACGGGGCAGCGAAACAACTCCGGTCTCCGGGCGCGGCCGATAATGAATGTGATAAGTTATCGAAATGGGGTGTGGGTCGAATGCGCGGCGTAAGGGACGTTAAGCGGCCGAGGTGGAACGAAAAGGATGCGTCGGCGCGGCGTGGTCGTAATGTTGTCGAATCGTCGAATGATGAATGTATGGTAGGGGTATGCGGATGTGAGGGTGGTGGTGGACATGGCTCGTGCGTTGCGCACGGCAAATAATAATAATCTTTAAACCGCAGGTGAGTATGACCGTTTGTGACCGAGGAATCTAGAGAGACTAACCGAGCGCGTTTCAAAAGTACCCAGGAGAAGACGAAGACGAAGGTGGGCGCGGAGGACGCGAGTCTGAGAAGACTCAAGCGATGGCGCAGCCGCTGTGGCTGTCGCCTCCGCCGTCGTCGTAGTTGATGAATTCGACGTCGGCGGCGGGCTCGTCAACGGGGACGGGAGCAGCGATGGTGAAGAAGGCGTCCATTGCGATGGTGTTTTCGGGGATGGGTGGTAGAGAGGAAGAGCCAAGTCGATGCACAGAGGTGCGTGTGCAGTAGGCTGGAAGGGCGACTGGAGACTTCGCTGTCGTCCTCGGCCCCTTGGCCCGCGGTATTTATGCAGCTTCCTTCCTCAGGTTTGTTATAAGATCTTGACAAGACAAAAAGAGGCAGATGGTGTGGGCCAATGGGACCTGGCGTTGGCGGAGCGGCTATCTCCCGGGCGGGAGGTGGCGTCGCAAGACAATAAGGTGAGCCTTCGCAGGGGTATGACGCGCAGGTGGTTTCTGAGACATTTCTTGAAAGGGCAGTTGGCCAGATTCCCAAGCGAGATGCAGCGGAACCGAGGAACCACTATATCGCCACCGTATCTCATTACGGCCCTGCAACGCCCACCTCGATGGTGTGAGTGCCCCGGAATCTGGGAGGCTACAGCGGACGCACCTAGACATGATGCATGACGCATGGCCACACCGAGGGCGCGCAACGAGGTGCGAAACAATACGCGGTCGTCCGAAACAGTCGACTGCGGAAGAGGCGTGTCCCGTCTTCTCCGTTTGCGTAATATTCAACGCTATCCTGAAATCATTAGTGGAGATTGATTTAGCTGCACGAGCGCGGCTGGACCCAGGACATGAGGAGACGACCTGGGCACGTCGTTATTGTTTTGTTGGGCGCCCGCGCTCGATCATGGCTTCGGAAAGTCGGGGGCGATCCGGGAAAGGAAGCAAGGGATCTAGCCGGACCATGTTGGGACCGTGTTCTCTTCCTGATTGCATCCTGAACATCCTCGGACCTGGGGAAGAAGCCCGAATGGGCGCCGTAGAACGCGCTAGTGGATTGATGGCCATGCATGAGACGTGGAGAGCAACAAAAGGCACACAAGACCTACGGATCGAGTTAAGATGTGTGGGTGCCTATGAAAAGCTATCCCATATTAATACAGGGGAGAACTGTTTCTGCTTTTTTGTTTCTGCTTCGTAGACGTGAGTCTAAGTTCGTCCAGGGCAAGCGGAAGGTGAGTATAGCCGGCTATTCTTGGAATTGGGGACCCAAGGTGAGTGGACATGATGCCACTGAGATCTGGACCTGAATTGTCAGCTGCAAGATCAGTCAGCTCCGCAGGACATTGATGCACACTCACCGCGCGGGAGGCGAAGAGGTTACGGGCGGATAAACAGGTCAGACCACATGCACTACATACAAGTAACGTTGCGCTGAGCAATGCTGGAGAGACCTTGGGATCTGAGTTGTTCCGTCCTCTGCTATTTTCTGGACCGTACGTCGTACGTTTCACGTATTCGTTACCTGCTGAGGCGACAGGGCACAGCAAGGAAATCACAGCAAGATCGCTCGCGAAGGCTGACCGTGGCAGTGATCGTCGAGCAACCCACATGCGTTTGCAGATCGGCGTCGATGAGTTGACGATCCCGGTGAGAGAAGAATCGATAAGTTGGCATTTGCAGGAACGTTGGTCTCTCGAACGGGATATCGTCGGTCTTCTATCGCATTGCTATAATCCAATTACCCAGGCTCAAGGACAACACGCGTTGTGCGCTGAATGCAAGGTGAGACGGAGAACATCGGGAGTCGGGAGTGAGTCGGAGGGTCAGAAGAGCTTCGGGGGCGCGCGGACCGGATGCGCGCGCTACACGTGACGTCACCGATCGAGGAGATCGCTGCTCGGATGCCTACTCAAAACGTCGCTCTCGCTTTGTTTCTCGCCGTTTCCTCATCGCCAGCCCACGAGGGCCCACTGTCTTCATCGCGGTCCACTATGAGCTCGCTGAGACACCACAGAATCATTATTGCGTCGCTGTTTCTCCCGAACACAACAGTGCTCGGCGACTCGGCGCCCTCTTCGCCCGACGAGTCTGCTGTGCACTCCCTTGCACCTCCAACCCCCGCGCTGTTGAACTCTGCAACACCCGCGAGGGCGTCTTTGCTTGCGAGGCCTGGTGGACCGTTGAAGAGTATTGTGGAAGATCTCAGAGACAAGGTATGTTCTCCCAAACAATACCGCCATATTGTACACGACGAGGGTCCAAGTCTGCTGGTGCGGGCTGCGGGCGGAGTCCGAGTGAACTGGACCAAAGCCCGTGCTCGAGGAGGCGCAATGGTCGATATTCCACCACGGAACTATGGCCACATCTCTGTTCTTGCGTATATATGTGTCCCAATTCGTAAAAGCAGTCATTCTAACGTCCTTCTCCTAGAGTCGCTATGTGACACCCTCCATCACTCCGCGCACCGAGGCTGCCAATCCTTTCTCAAGAACAAACGGTCCAGAATCCCTACTCGACGCCCTTTCGAGCAAGCTTGGCGCGTCCAAGGCTTCTAGCGGAAGTAGCTCCTCGACCCCTGCGTCGAATGGCGCGCGGAACTATCAAACGACTCACAATGGCAGCAACGCTGCACAACCCCGTGTGCAGCGCCGGTTGTCTCGGTCATCCCATCGCGCTGCGTCCCGCTCTCTTTCGGCTTCTAGGCACGACTCGTCCCGTCATAGCAGTATCAAGTGGCATTTCGAGAACAACCCACACGTGAGTTTCAGTTCATCAGCTGTCAGGGGCCCAACGTACGGAGTGTCTTTGAGGATGTTGCGGCTTATTTACATGCGATATTTGCTAGTGCAATGGTGGCCTGAAGAATGCTATCGATTCTGTCGGTGACAGGCTCAGGCGCAAGCTCTGGGTCGGTACACTGGGAACTAACACTGACGGGTTCCGCGAGAGCCTCCGCCGCAACATCGAGTGGCGCATGCGGGAGGACCGCGACAGTGTACCCGTCTGGATCCCCGACTCGGACTTCGCGAGCTGCTATGACGAGTTCTGCCATCAGGTCCTCTGGCCGTGCCTCCACTACGCCGTGCCCGACGCACCGAAGACGAAGATGTTCTACGAGAGCGCGGCGTTCAAGCAATACGTCGCCGTCAACCAGCGCTTCGCGGATGCCATTGTGTCCGCATACAAGGAGGGCGACATTATCTGGGTGAACGACTACCACCTTCTACTCCTGCCGCAGATGCTCCGCGAGCGCCTCCCGAACGCCGCGATCGGGTTCTTCATGCACGTCGCCTTCCCATCGTCCGAGATCTTCCGCTGCCTGAGCGTTCGGGAGCCTCTGCTCAAGGGCGTGCTCGGAGCGGACTTAATCGGGTTCCAGACTGCCAACTATGCGCGCCACTTCAGGCAGACCGTCAGTCGCATCCTTACGGCCGAAGCGTTGCCGAAGGGCATCCAGCTCGACGATCGCTTCATCGACGTTGGTGTATTCCCTATGGGCATCGATGTTAGTAGCATCACAGCGAAGAAGTAAGCGTTATATGCTGCTCGCATGAGCTGCAGAGACTAACGCCTCTCAACAGACAGGATGCCGAAGTTGCGGAATGGGTCAAGTCGCTGCGGCAGCGGTACGCGGGCATGAAGCTCATTGTCGGGCGCGATAAACTGGATGTCATCCAAGGCGTGCGACACAAAATTTCGGCATTCGAATCGTTCCTGGACAAATACCCGGAGTATCAAGGCAAGGTTGTCCTTATTCAGGTCGCGCTGCAGACGACGGAGGAGAATGAAGCTCAGGGCGGCGTCGCGGACGTCGTCTCGCACCTCAACTCGCGCTTCTCGACGCTCACGTACCAGCCGGTCGTGTTTTTGCATACGCAGGACCTCACGTTCAGCCAGTACCTCGCGCTGCTGACCGTCGCGGACGCATTCATGGTCACGAGTCTGCGGGAGGGTATGGCGCTGCGCGCGCACGAGTTCGTGGAGTGCCAGGAGCAGCGCCACAGGCCATTGATTCTCAGCGAGTTCACGGGCTCATACAGCTTCAGTGGTTTCAGGTCGTGCATCCCAATCAACCCTTGGGACAAGCGGTCGACGGCGAAGGCCATCCATCAGGCGCTCACCATGGCCGACGATGAGGCCAGTTCGCGCTGGGAGGTATGGTCGTTTCCCCGTGTACTAGCCAGCTGCTACTGATCGTCTTCCTCATAGGACCTCCACAACCATGTAGTCACTCAGAGCGCGCAGGCGTTCGTCACCTCCTTCCTCGTCCGCTGCTTGCGCGCGAACATCGAGCACATGCAGTCTGTCGACTCGATGGACATTGCCACACTTGACGTTGGGCGTGTCCTCCCGCGATACCGCCACTCGCGGAAACGCCTTCTGCTCGTCGACTTCGAGGGCACGATCTGGACGCGCGACATAAGCACAATCGCGCGCAACGCTGGCGCAACGGGGACACCCGAGTTCGAGCCACCCGGGGAGGCGATCCGGCTGCTCAACCGCCTGGCCGAGGATCCCAAGAACCAGGTGTGGCTCCTGAGCGGACTGACGAAGAGTATGATGGACGTTGTCTCCGAAAAGGCGCCGAAACTTGGTATTGTGTAAGTTGTCTGCTTGTCCTTGTGGGTTGGCATCTTGTTTACAAAGACCGCAGGGCCGAGAACGGATGTTTCATCAAGCCTTTGCCGGACCGTGACGGCAACGCGCCTTGGATCAACGTCGTCGCGAACTTCAACCTCACCTGGAAGGCGGCCTGCATGGAGATCTTGCAATATGTGCGTCTTCTTCCGTACCGCTCGATGCAACCGTCTTGTGGCTGACGAACGGTCATGTTGTTTGTTCGTAGTTCACAGAGCGCACGCCGGGCTCGTTCGTGGAGGAACGCGAGGCGTCCGTCGTCTGGCGGTTCTGGACGGAGAAGAACACGCAGGACCACGCTGCGGACTGGCACTGGGCGCACCGGCAGGCAGCCGAGGCACAGAACCACATCTTTGACTCGATCGGCGATCGGTACGGCCTGCGCATCATCCCCGGCTCGACGTCCTTCCTCGTCCTGCCGAACAACATCTCGCGCTCTACCGCTGTCGGCGCGATCCTGCACCCCGGCGGGCCTGCGCGGAACCAGATGACCGCGCGGGCGGCGTGGCTGTCACCAGACGCGACGGAGGCGGATAGCACGACGGAGTTCGACCTCGTGCTGGCGGTGGGCAAGGACGAGAAGCTGATGCGGCGGCTGAACGAACTGGACAACTCGGAGACGTGCTCAACGAGCGGGAAGGGCACGGACGCGAAGTGGAAGCTCGGCGCGGAGGAGGTCGTCCCTGCCCTCTGGCGGTTCGCGGAGGGGAAGTGAGGCACCTGCTCCTGGGATGCAGGGAGGTAAACACTAAGGGATGAAAGACAGAAGTAACTAAACACGGGTGTAAGAGAGGAAGGAAGGTAAGGGCGAGGACTTGTATTTGGTATCACTGTAAATTAGCTAGACCGTGTGGGCGAACTGGTGTACTGGCCATTCCTGGGGGAATTATGTGTCAGTTAGATGGGTTTTCTATGGTTCCCCTGGCCGTAGATGAAGAATGCACGTTTACACAGTAGACGGCCGCTGCAACCCTTCTGGTCTCGCAACTATGCGATGATTAAATAGATGGTTTATATTCCTTCCCATCATATCGAAGGACGAGTAGGAACTGAGTTCTCCGGGTCTGTACATATACGAGCGAGTTCAATCTGCATGATTTGCGCCTTGAATGCAAGGACTCGAAGCAGATTGCTGTCCAACTCGACTTCTGTGGGACCAGTGCACACCATGATCGAAAATTATTAGATGTCCACAAAAATTGCCTGCATTAATGAAGGATCATAAAATTAAATTAAAGCCATTACACCATAAACTCGTCCCTCGCATGAACATCCATCGTAAACATCCACATCAGACCTTGAACGCGCCAGCAGGGCCCTGTTCCCCGATCTTCTTCGCAGCAGTCTGGAAGCAGCGGTACGTGCCAGACCCGCCGTCGCCGACACTAAACGAGAACCACGGTCATATCAACACACGTACAACAGAGCTGGACAAGGGAAAGGGAGACGCACTTGACGTCACAGAAGGGGAACTTCTGCTGGTCCTCTTTTTTGATCTGCTTCTTGAGGACCTTCGTGATCTCCTTCTGCGTCGCGGCCGAGACGGGACCGGAGGCGTCGTGGAAGCTGAGAGTGAGCTCGTGCTTGCTGGACTCGCCCTTGTCCTTGCCCTTGCCCTTGTCCTTGCCCTTGTCTTTGCTGCCGAAGAGACCGCGGGCTTGGAGCGAAGCGTGATCGAGGAGGCCGCGAGCGGCAAGGTAGTTGACCGCGGCGACGTCAACGTCGTTCAGCTCGACCGACGGAGACGCGTCACGGGCCTCGAAGGAGAAGGTGGGTGCCGCGGCGGCGACAGATGCGGCGATGAATGCAACGAGGACGGAGGCGAACTTCATGGCGAGGAGTGCTTGGGGATTTGGACCTATGATGTATGCCTTTAGTAACAGAAAAAAAAGGACGAGGGACCTGCGAGCGACTGACAGAGAGTTGTATGGAGTAAATGGAAGAAGAAGCGTAGAAGACGTGAAGTCGAAAAGAACGAGGAACTTGAAGTGGAAGTGAGAGTGGTCAACACTGCTGGGGTTCTCAAAGGCACCTTGGCTTCCCTTTTATACTCCACAGGATGCCTAGGCTGTCGTCGGCGGGGAAAGCTTGTGTGTACGACGGACCGGGTGTTGCGGCGAATTCTAGCCGCGGCGCCGCCGTCAGGCTGTCAGCGATCAGCTCTGGGACACAGGTTGCTCCCTCACGAGATATGAAACGAACGCACTGGACGCTGGTTAATGTATTCCTTCTGTCCGACTGGGACCGGAAGCGCCTCCGAATCGTGAGCGAGAGGTACACATCAACGACCCTGAGCCTAGCTCTGGCCCTAGGAGTACGCGAACTGGCTGTCAGCCGTGGGGATCAGCGTATCGTGTAGTGCACGAGGTGTTCAATGTCAGCACCCAAGTCTTGCGTGACAGAACTGAGCGATCGTGTCCTCGAGACGATCGCAGCCGTCACCAATGGCTGCGTCAGGGCAAGCCTCGCATTTTTGCGCGCTGCGGCTCGAGCCGTGCAATCGTTGGAAAAACGTGTCGTAAGACCCGCTGGATGACTCATAAGTATGTGCTCCACTGAAGGGGCCTCGCTGTTCATTAACATAGAACGTTAGTCCATAAGCCCGTTCGCTGAGAAGAGAAGGGCTGTCAGAGCTACGGTCAGACTTAGGATGTGTTGGCCGCATGCTCGACCCTTCGGGACAGATGCAGTTAGTCGTTGGACTGGCGACTGCGAACTTCATCGTGAACCTACCGCCACCTTATTACAACCTATTCCGGGTATAAGTCGAGGCTGCCGAGTTTAGGGGACACGCGGCCGGCGTGTGAGGGTTGCCTGTGCTGCGGTGCGGTGAAAATAACACGCCCTTGAGTGTACATACCAGGGTTGATCATGGCAGGCTCGGATGACGCATTCTCCGAATGGCAACGGATCGGAACAGCCTACGGCAACGGAATGTAGCTATCGGCGTTAAGGTTGGTGTATTCAGCACACGTCTGAGAGAAAATTTTCGTACTTCGAGGTCAAGGGAGGTCTGAAGGGGCACACTGCACAGACTTGATCTGTGTGCGGGCCATCAATGCATCATGTTTCGGGTGCACCGGGTAAGATCACGTTGCCATCGCATAATATTGTTATTGTTGCAAAAGTCGTACATGGCCAGTCCCGTTTAGCTCAGTTGGTAGAGCGCGTCACTAGTAATGACGAGGTCAGTCGTTCGAGTCGGCTAATGGGAATTTTTATTGCACAGCCCTTTCTCCTGCAGGTGCGAACGATTGTCTTCGCAAGCGCCAAAACTTCTGGACAGGGACTCGCGAACGCATCTGCTTATAGGTAGCACCTGGCCGGCGGTTTGCGAATTTCACCAAGGACTCTGTAGTCCTTGGTTCGAGTCAGCTGTACGCGCTGCGGCAATACGCCTCATGTTGCTTGATGTCCCCTTTTTCTTTCGGCTGCTGGCGAAATCGACATCCTAGAGGGTCGACAACCACTCCCCGAACCAGGCGACCCTCCCTCAGTGCGTTTCCCCGGTGTGTTTCCGTTCATATCCTATAACATTCCCTTCATCCTTCATTTTCTCCCCCGCCCCTTTCCCCTCACACGACTGTGACAGACTGCATCGTCGCCGGGCCGCGCAACTACAGGGATTTCGCTCGTGACGGACTGCAACGTGTAGGCCACGAAGAACGCGAGCTCCAGTGCCACGGTGCACAACCCGACCGTGGACTCGTAAAGATCACTGACCAGCATTCTTGAACCTCATTTAACGCGAAATCACGCCGCTTTCTACGCGTTAGAGCGCTCCGAGCGTCGCGTCCGCGTCCGGTTCCGGCCACGCCACAGCAAGCAAAACGCTACTGACGTGCACTAAGGCCTCGACGAGGTGCCACCAATCGCTGGGGTACGCCCATGGCTGACTTCCCGAGCACGAACTGCGACATGGACAGCTACATTGCCCCTACAGCACCACGATCCGCTTGACGTTCTGTGAGTACTTCCCGAGTTCTCGGTTCCCTCGAGGAATTATATTGGTGGCTGCTGACCGGCGCACAGGGAAGGGGGTTGCGGGCGATGACTAGGCCAGCATCCGGAGCATCTACAACGGCGACGGCTACCCTGGGGAATACGTCGGTGCGTTCTTCCTCCTCTCTTCCAGGTATTGTGCAGGGGCGGAAGCACGGGAAATTTTTTTGGCAGCCTATGTCAACGAAAGCCTCGGCGGCCTGCGTTCGTGAACGCGTATTTCGATGTCGCCTGGCTCGGATCGTCTCTGCCATCTCTCATCGACGCCTGAACGCACATGGTGAAGCGATTCGAACCGGAATTGATCGCATTAAAAATGTCTTTGACCTGCACATCCCGGGGGATCGTCATGGATATAGCGGCCGAAGGACCGGCAAGTAAGCTAAAGCTTACTCGTGCACATAATGCCGGCTGACTCGCCCACGGTAGCCGAACTGCGGGGCTCTGACCAACGTAGTCATGGACGGCTCCGCGCGTTTTTAAGGCGCCGTTGTCAAGACCAATGGGTTTCGGATTTCAACAGTGAGACGTGGATGGCGGCCACAGAGCAACCTCGCTGGGGCGGTCAGAAGGTAAGTGTCGCAGTGGACGCCAGAGTGGAATTTATAATGCTACGCATAGGCAGTTGTCCCTGGTGACCTGCGATCCGCGTTGAGAAGGTGCCACCGGTCTCAGTCGGCGGGCTGCAATCTCGGCCCCACAGTTTCTTCTGGCCTTCGGAAGCTTGGAGGATTCATGCCCCCGTGTAATCGAGGTGAGTCCCCAATTTCCAGGCTTGTTCACCATAGCTGAAGTGGCTAGTACATCCACATCGTGGAGTTCAAGTCTAATATATGCTCGTTTCCGTGGTCACTGTCACCCTCGCTGCTCTTTCAGTGACCGCCTCTCACACGCCTCAATGGTAACGAGAGGTGTGTCAACCTGCCAAGGCGTAACACCGCTCCCCCTGCGTATTCTGTCGGCACCGGTCCCCGTCCAGGAGCAAACTGTCCACTGAGATATTTTTATGGGAGCTTTCCCCGCATGAATGTCAGTCAGTCTATCCCCGTCGCTTCGAAGCGCTGAATGACTCACATAGCGTTCACGAGATAGCCTCGGTCGCTCCGATACCAGAGCAGCGCAGTTCCAATGTTTCACGGAGAGGCTATGGCAGATGGATAGTCCTTCGATCGTCCGTTTGGCTCGCATAAATGCCAGAGGTCCTGCACGGTTTGACGGATCTTACCACGGCCAACTACAAGTACAAAATGCAGACACTTCCGCCGCACAATGGCTACTTGTCTACTGGTACTACCGTGTGGACACCCTCACGCTATGGATGGTGTCGCGATCACTACGCTTCAGCACTACACACCCGGGGTGTATAAGGTCCTGGCTGATATACTGCTCACGACCTTTCTATTTGGTAAGTCCGATTGTACGTTCATTCCCTGCATACAAAAGGTTAAAGTTGAGGGCCGGTTTTTCTCAGGATGCCTGACTGTGTTGTCAATCGTCTCCGCATATCATCTGATGTAGGTGTAAACTCGAGAAGAAGTCTACTTCATCGCCTCACCATCGCCTTCCGAGACCAGCCGCCGAGGGATCAAGCAGCCCTCCACCACATTCCTGCTCGTCAGTGTATTGATCCTCTACGCGTCGACCGCGACCGAGATGGCCGTCAAGTGCACCTACGTTGTCGAGTATGGTCGACTGCTCAATGACGCTGTAGCGTCCCTGTCAACGACTTCAACCTATGCGGCTTTGAACAGTTTCGTTCAGACTTCCCGGACAACATCTTACGTCATCGGAGGCCTCTACGCGATTAATGTACGCCTAAAATCGACCCACACATATGTTCTTGTTATCCACCTGCTAGCAGATTACCCTTGGCGATGTCATCGTCTGGTGGCGGGTGTGGGTGCTGTGGCAAAAGAGGACCGTAATGGCGTTCGGGCTAGTCTTGATAGTGGGCACATTCAGTACGTTTTCCGACACGTTTTCAATCGGGCGAAAGAAGATGATTCAATCGTGTAATTCAGGTTTTGGGATCGTGTCCACCATCCATTTCCAGGTAGACGCAGGGGTGCAGCCGCTTATGGCTTATGGTGACTTATATGGAGGGATTTCTGGCTTTCTAACGTTCATATCAAACGTCCTCGCCACATCCTTGATTGGCAGGAAAGCCTGGTTAGTTTCCAGTTCCTACTAAGCGCTGACCGTCGACACTCGACTGATTCGTCCGTGTGGACCATAGGGAACACAGAAAAATCCTGCTTCAGAGCCCTGGCGCTTCGAAGGGCCGATGGAACACCCCAACGATCAAAGTTCTCATACTGCTCATTGAGTCGGGCACGATCTACTCCGTCGTCTTTGTAAGTGCCTTCTGGTTCTCATCGCACAGGGAAGCGAAGGCTCACGAGCACTCTGGATGGCGTATTATCGTGACCACTGGCAGTCTGGGGCCGTCATCAACAATATCATGATGCGCTCAGAGTCAAGCCTTGCATCTAGTGCCTTAGAATACCTCAGCCTCTCCACGGTGTTCTTCACGGGGTGCCTTGTGCCGATCTTGGTGCGTTTCTTGTTACGGCACTTGTCCACAGATGAATTGACGAGCACTTGCGGCTATAAGGCTATTTACCCGACCCTCATTATCTTCATTGTCTCGCTCAACAGGTCCGAGATAGACAGCACCCTCGCCAACGCTACCCCAAGCGACTTTCCCACTAATTTGTTTCCTAGCATGCATTTCAGTCGCAGCCATACTGAGGTACATCTCCCTTCGAGTCCCCAGATCGACGGCCCTCTGCATAACGACCGTACATTTCACGACTCGGAGGGGCGAGGAACGGCCTCGTGCTCAGGAGCCCTTCAAGCCCGATGAGGCTGGTCGCCCTGTATGAATCGTTCTCCATATCATCTTCTTTGGGTTGAGGGCCCCGGGTGGCGAGCTTGACAGGTGTGAAGCTCCTCTAGGTCGTTCGTTGGGTGAGGGACACAGGTGGAAGAAGTAGGAAAAGAGGACACGATTCTGCATATTTGGGTGAGTCTCTTTCCCAAGCCGTCGCCGGCCTCATTTCAATTTCATTTCATGTAATCTACCACTGGCATGGATGAACGCTGAACACTCTCCAGAGATTTCTGGCATGCTGGCTACACTACAATATTTGAAGGAGGTGCTTGTGGGCCGCAATCCGAAATGGGAGTTCAACGTAACTGCGGCCGAGTTGGCGGCCAGTGACGCGGCGACGACCCGCGTCCCAAGGAATGCGGCATATTTTGCCTTGTTTGGTTTAAGAGGCTGTGGGAACCTGGGAATGGTTGGATGTGCAGCTCGTTCTTGCCTCTGGCCCCGACTGTCTCTAGACTCAAAGAGTTCGCAAGCTTCCTCAATGTCGACTATGCTTGCGCAATTGCCAAACGATGCGCTCGTGACTGCCTATATATATCTTGCGGAGCTATCCTGCCTGCCCTCTACTGAAGTATATACATAAACGCTCCTTCCAATCTTCTGGTCCAGTGACCACCTCTTCTGCACCATAAACTCAATAGCAATAGCATCCACCTTCGGGACAACATCTCTCCCCGGCAATACGGTATGGTCTGAACCCACTCCAGGAATCAAGGAGTCAATGGGAAGTTTTTGTCAGAAGCTTCGCCTACAGGCATGTCAATTTCCCTCCCCACGTTGCTTTCAGGCGCTGAATGACTCCCCAAGTACTCATATACCTGTACAACCAGCGGTCGCTCCGCTGGCTTCAAACCGGCAGCACCTCCGAGTCGGCGCAGTGATTCAGCAGCCATCCAGGAATAGTGCAATGTCACCGTTTCGAGGAGGAAAGCTTACGGACGTCGAACCTCCGATTCTCAACTTCACCTCCGCGTAGACCGGAGGTCCAGCTTGATGTTAGTACCCGTGGCTGTCAGCTATCGGCACTATATGAAACGCAATCGACTCTGCCGCACGACTCCCCCCGCCAGCTCATACTGGAGGTACACCGAACCGCTGCGGGCACCCATCGCATCATGAACAATGACGCGGCCGCCATACTCCACGACTATGCACCCGGGATGTACAGCATTATGGCCGACATCGTGATGACAACACTTCTTTTTGGTGAGCTCGTTTGCGCGCTCGTTCTACCCATACACGAAATTGAGTATCAGTTTATCTCAGGATGCTTAACGGTGCTGTCGATCGTCTCCGTCTGCCACCTGATGTGAGTCCATGCTCGCAGAAGTACTATGTTCTCATCATTTTCCTCCGAACTAGTCGCCGAGGGATCAAGCAGCCTTCCACTTTGTTTATGCTTGGCAGCGTGTTCATCTTCTACGCGTCGACTGCGACCGACTTCGCCGTCAAGACCACGTATGTCGTCGAATATGGCAGATTGCTCAACGCTGCTGTCGCCATGTTGGAGTCTGCCCCGTCGTCTTCCATCAGTGCAGCTCTGAGCCTGTTCGGACAACGTGCTAGAACAATATCTTACGTCACCGGGGCACTATACACGATTAATGTATGTCCTAAATTGCATGTCCATGTGCGACACTAACGATGACCTGCTTTCAGATTGCGCTAGGCGATATCGTTGTGTGGTGGAGAGTATGTGTCCTGTGGCAAAAGAGAATCATCATGGCGTTAGGATTGGTATTGATAGTGGCCACATTTGGTACGCTTCCTCGATTGGACTGGTGAGCGTGAACGTGATTTTAATGCCTGGTATTTGAAAGTATTAGGGACTTTAGCCACCATCTTCTACCGGGTAGATGTTACGACGCAACCGCTCTTCTCCTACGGCGGCATCTACGGAGGGATGTCCGCGCTTCTCTCTTTTGTATCGAACGCGGTCGCCACCACGCTGATCGGCAGGAAAGCCTGGTACGCCCAAATAAGCCAATTGGCTGTCATCTGCCAGCTAACGAGCTCCGCCACAGGGAGCACAGAAAAGTCCTGCGTCAGAGTCCTGGCGCTTCAAAAGGTCGATGGAAGACCCCTACGATGAAGGTCCTTTTATTACTAGTCGAATCCGGGACACTGTACGCTATCCTCTTTGTGCGTGTCCGCTTACGCGCATAGCGAGAGATGTGCTGACACGCCACCAATACCAGTCAGCAGCGCTCATCACCAACATCATGTTGCGCTTCAAGTCAAGTCTTTCACCGAGCGCCGTAGAGTACGCCTCTCTTACCGAGAAGTTCTTTACTGGATGTTTCATACCGCTCTTGGTGGGTCTCTCGCTCCGCGTCAATCATTAATATGCCGCCATCTGAACACTGTCACATAGGCCATCTATCCAACCCTCATCATCTTCATCGTCGCGCTGAACCGATCCGAGATCGACGGCTCCCTTGCCAATGCAACGCCTAGCGACCTCTCAACAAACATGCTGCCCACCATGCTTTTCCGAGGTAGTTCCACTGTCATCCACCATATAAACCACTCCCCTTGTCCGCCGGGTCCTGAAGGCCTT
Organism: Ganoderma meredithae; assembly: GCA_022814645.1. NCBI lineage: Eukaryota > Fungi > Basidiomycota > Agaricomycetes > Polyporales > Polyporaceae > Ganoderma > Ganoderma meredithae. The sequence goes on along the minus strand of JAKLMY010000095.1, from coordinate 16,186 downwards.
GTGTTTGATGAGCCGGGTCCGGAGGACCGGTTTGGGGAGTCGAACTCAGTGGAGCAACGACCTCGACCTCAGCAGAAGCCTACGGGGGAGGCTACTGGGGACCTTGTATGATTCATCTCTCCTTTGCTTTTAACTACTGTCGCATATAATGGCGAACGGTGTAAGCATGTTGTAACAGTAAACAATTTGAAGCAGTAACCTCTCCCCAGTTCTAGACCCATTCGTCAATATTTGGGTTTGTTTGGCCGAGGTGGCTGCCCTGGCGTTGAGTAGGTTGACTGCGCACGCCAATCTTTCCTCATACCATCGTCGTCACGGCGTACTTCCCGACACTCCGCAGGATGATTTCTTCGTGGAATCCTCCTAGAGTCCTTTGTGGCACGCACAAAGAGCGCAGCACCCTCGATCCCTGCCATACAAGACACCAAGGCGATTTCACTTGAAACGTATCGCGACCAACGGCATCTGTGGATGTACACAGTGCGTGCCAATGGCAATGGCACCCGTCCCGGAGACCCTATCTCCTCCCTCCGAACGAATCGTCAGATCGCCGCCCCTCGCGGCGCGCCAAGGAATGACATCGACCTCCGGTGCTGCGCCTTTCCTGCGATATTTTTAGTAATGGCCGGTCTCACTCCGGGCAACTACAACATCGAACAAGAATATTTCACAGGAAGGTCATTGCTTGGAGTATGTATACTTACATGCATATCAGATCACCTCCGAACGTTCTTTCATGCCCTAAGACCCACAGGTCGTCTATTAGGATGAGTCCCGTACCTCTCGCCTGTGCGCTTCAAGTTTTATAAGTTAAGCCCTTCCGAGTCGGCGTTTGTAATAACGCCAGAGCGGCAGCGCCAGGGTACATATCCAAGGAGACAACGTCATAGATGGACAGCCCTGCGGTGCGTCATTTAATCTGCGCCTACGTCGGAGGTACGGTATGGTTTGATGCCTTTATCCTGCCCAAAGCTATCGGCTTTAAATGTACTTACTTCCGCAGCGCGGCCACCACCCATCAGGTCGTCAAGTCCATCGGGCCTCCATACCCTCACACCATGGACAATGAAGCGGTCGCAACGCTCCAGAAATACACGCCTGGGATGTACAGGGTTCTCGCCGATATCGTGCTAACGACGTTCCTCCTTGGTAAGTTCGTTCTCGTCCTCAGATTAGCCCGCGCGCACAAGATTGAGTATCCGCCCACTGTAGGATGCTTGACTATACTGTCCATCGTCTCCGTCTGCCATTTAATGTGAGTACAGGCTCGGAATCGACCCCAGGCAGCCATCGCACTAACTCTTTCTGAGTCCAGCCGCCGCGGGATCAAGCAACCCTCCACAGCATTCATGCTCAGTAGCGTATTCCTGCTCTACACGTCGACTGTCACCAACTTCGCAGCCAAAACCACCTACGTTGTCGCGTATGGTCGGTTGCTTAATGCTGCCGTGGTTGCGCTTGAGTCTACACCGCCCTCCTCCACTGACGTGGCCTTTGTCCAGTTTGAGGAGAAGGCACGGACGATATCCTACATCATCAGTGCGGTCATTGCTATTAATGTATGCGCGTAGTCGTTCCTGTGGTCAAAATTATTAACGACCATTGCCATTCAGATAACACTCGGCGACATCATCGTCTGGTGGCGAGTATCCGTCTTGTGGAGAAAACGATCTGTAATAGCCCTAGGAGTGGCCTTGATAGTGGGCACATTTGGTGCGTCCTTTCCGACGCTTCCGATCCCACCGTCGCGATGCTGACCATCCACACCAACCTAACGCAATGCACCCACCAGTGTTCGGGACAATGTCGGCCATCTACTACCAGGTAGACGTCACGGTGCAGCCGCTCCTCTCGTACGGGGACGGGTACGGAGGGGTTTCGAGCATTCTGTCCTTGGCATCAAACGTGCTCGCTACGTCCCTAATCGGCATAAAAGCCTGGTCAGCTCGATCGCATCCTTCTGCACCACCCCTTTGCTGACAACACATCGTGTCTCGACCCTAGGCAACACAGAAAAGTCCTGCGCCTGGGCCCCGGTGCAGCTGATGGCCGCTGGAACACCCCGACGATGAGGGTGCTCGCCTTGCTCGTCGAGTCGGGCGCCATCTACTCCGTCCTCATCGTGAGTCCCTCCCCTTTCCAAGTGTCATACCGCACAACAAGCAGCAGGAGCCTGACGAGCGGTCCGATGCGGACGACGTCTACAGTTCGTGGCCGTGGTCAATAATACTATGCTGCACTTCAAGTCGAGCTTCCCGTCTCGCGCCCTCGAGTACCTCTCCCTCGAGTACCTCTCCCTCTTCACGGTGTTCCTCACGGGCTGCTTCGTCCCCATCCTGGTGGGTCCCTCTCCCCGCCACTGTGACTGCGCGCCCGCATATCATATCGAGTTGCTGAGGCCGCTCTGTCTGTCCAACTGTCCAACAGGCCATCTATCCGACCCTCATCATCTTCATCGTCGCGCTCAACCGGTCACAGATCGATGGGCCCCTCGTCAACGGCGGTACTCCGAGCGACATCTCGACGAACATGCTCCCCAGCCTCTTGTTTCGAAACAGCGTCACCGCCATACATGATCCCTTGAATTCGAGTACTGATCAGTCTTATCGAACGTGCGTTCGACAACCCAGCAGACCAGTCGCGGGAGGAGGCTCAACCTCAGGAAAAGCCTGAAGAGAGGGGTAACTGAGACGGCTCGCATCAAATACTTTATATCATATCTTACTTAACTATAGTACACACATCAATGCAGTGGAGAGCGTGTAAGCTCAGTAGTGACTAGACCCGGCGCGTCGCCGGGAGAACTCGAGAATACGATTACCATGCTGCTCGATAACAACACATGAGCGTACAAAGTGGTTTGAGGATAATTAACGGCACATCGAAAGAGAGACCGAACGTTGCGTACTTGGGAAACATGCTACAGACGAAGGGGGGATCGAGGCGGAGAGGGGGGCGATTGTTACTACAACAACTTGAAGGCGATGCGGAGTACAGACAGGACAGGACAGCCAGATATGCAGGGACGGTTGCGTGGGATCATTGGAAACGTGGAGAAACGAGACGAGAGACGCGGGATCGAATGCAATAATGAGAAGCGAACACGAAATCGACGGAGTTCACTGTAACGGAGACGAAACGCAATGCAATGAAGAGAAGTCCATGTTACAGGGACGACGGGGAATCATAGGGGATAGCGGGACTAGTACATGCCAGGCATGACGTTCTTAAAGGGAGGTAAAAGCGCGATGAGTACACGGACACTGAAGCGGTACGGCCATAGCACGACGTCTTGCGCGAACTCAAAGACTCTCTGCCCAAAGGTCTTCTCCCGCGGGCGGTGCGACGACGCTCCGCCGCTGGTGCTACGCTTTCTGGCGTGCTTCTGAGGCGTAGCTTGAGGAGGCTGCGGCGTCTCCTTGTCCGAAACAAACGTCTCCTCAGAGTCCGAGTCCTCCGCTTCTGGGATCGTCGCGAGGCGGGGGACGAGATGAGGCAGATGCTTCTCGCGCTCCGGGCTGCGTATGCGCGCATGGAGCGTGCCGTTGCCGTTCACGCCGTTTGCAGGGAGCTGGATGCGGAACTCCTTCGGGCTCGGGGTCTTCTGAGTGGCGCACGGGTCTTCCAGGCCGAAAAGGATGAGGGCGCGGGGAACACAGAGGATCTTGTCCACGGCGGTCATGATCGAGAGCCACGCTTGCTGGATAAATGCGTCCCCTTTTGGTATGCGCAAGCCCGCCGCCTCGAACGCCGCGATGTCCCGTTGCCTTCGCTGCTCGAGCTGAATCACGCTCTGCTCCAGTGCCGTAAGACGCACACTCTGGGCAGCGCGGCCCGCATCTGCCTTCCGTTCGTTGCGCTTCGCCGCACGCTCGAGCTCGCCGAGGACCTCGGTAAGGTCGTCGCACAGTTCGCGCAGCTGCTCCGCCCGCTTGAGGTTCTCGCGGAGGATGCCAAGCTCGCGCTCGAGCGCGTCGATCCGCTTATGGGAGGCCTGTAGCGCGCGGTTCGTCTGCTCGTACATGTGCACCAGGGAGTCCTCGTCGGGGTAGTGGAGCGCGGTGTGGAGCTCGTGCGTGCGGTTCCTGAGGCGGTTCACGAAGTGGGTCCAAGGACGGATGCCGGTGGCGAGGACAAACAGGGTCGTGCTGAACCAAGAGATGCTGGCCTGTTCACCGAGCGAAGATAAGACGTGCCGGAGAAACACGGCGCCACCCAAGGGCGACAGGACCGCCAGCGCGAGGTAGACCACCTCATGCCGATACAGCTCGCGGCGCGCGAGCGCAGTCAGGCGCGCCACACGCTCATCTTCCTCGCCCGAGACCGACGGGATGCGGTGGCCGGTCTTGCGGGGGCGTGCCCCGAGGTAGAGCTGCCAGGGGACTGCGCATATAGTCAGCTTCTCTGTGCGGGGAACCACATGCAGGCGAAATGACGCACTCTCGATGATCTGGTGCAGGTAGAAGATGAGCAGGATGATGAGGAAGAGGTTCTTGATGTGGTCTCCGCCCGTCAGCCAGTTCCCGATGGGCGAGACCAGCGCGACGATGATGGACAGGTCCAAGTCCGTCCACGACCCCACCTTCTTGCGTGGTGGCGGCGGTGATGCTGCTGCTGCTGCTGCCGCCGCCGCCGCCGCCGCCGCCTGGCCTCTTGCGCCTGCAGGAGAGGCGGGAGCCTTGCCCTTGACGTCGGCGCGGGAGGGAAGGGCTTCTTGGTAGTCTTGCTCAGTGGACTCGGATTCGGACTCGCCTTCGGTCGCCGACCCCTCGGAGACGCTCCCGAAACTCTCCTCCTCCAGGTCCGCCGCCGTCGGTGCCCGCATAGGAGGCCTGTAGCTTGATGATATGCGGCGGGATGGACCCGCTTCCGCTGCGTGAGAGGTCATAGTGGAGGGATATCTTGTGGCGTGGGGGATCGTGAGGGGGAAGGCAGCTTTGGCGTGCAGTGCGTGCGGTCGGCCACGCGTTTGAGGAGAGCAGTGTGCTAGAGGGAGAGGCGAGAGGAGCGGCACATTCCGGAGGGAATCCTTTCGTGTCCAGTCGCCGCGGATGTCGTCAGGGGCAGGAGTGGAGAGAGTCCAGTGTGAAGGTGGTCAGATCGCGCGAGGGTCGCATTGACGCGCTCATCCTCCGCCGCGTTGCTTAATTCGGAAAGCGGAGCGCTCGCCCAACTGAGCATGGACCTCGACCTTGGACCTCGCCCTCAATCCAATCACTCTCCCCAGTCCTCGATCGTCATCGAGTACAGCCAAAGATAGAACCCGACTACGGGGGTACAGACTGATGCAAGGTACCAGGGAAAATATATAAGTATGCTACAGCTTGTTATGGATAGATACAAGGTGGGTAGTAGAATGTGCCCTGCGCGCGAGCAATGGATCGTCCTCGATATCATGATCGGAAAGGCATGAAGCGCGTGTTAATGAATCTACTGGACACTTAATGAGGGACTGGGGAAGAATAAATGTGCGCAACGACTGAGACGTGCATGGACATGTGTTTCCAGAAACGCATATACCTCATACCCACCCACATCGGTTGGTCTCCACTCGAATCGAAACTAAGCAGTCTCCTTGACCACCGTCATGTATATCCCGCCCGACAGCCCATCTGAGCCTGAGCCGCCATTGACGTTGCGCCTCCTCGAACTCACGGTCATCGTCCGCGGCAGTGGCAGCGGCAGCAGGTCCCGGCTCCTCGCCCGGAGGTGCTTCGGGATCGCAGGCTGTGGGCCGAGCGCGAGGTCTGCGAGGTGTTCCTGGAACGGTGCGTCGCGCGCCTCAGAGTCGTCGAAGAACGACCCGTACGTGATCGTCGACGACGCGAAGCTCGGCGTTGCGGACATGACGCTGGGGGGGCGCGGAGATGGCTGGATGCGTATCTGTCCACCGTCCGTGCTGGGGGTGGGCGACGGTGGCTGGACCGCGATCTTCGCGGTGACAGTCGCATTCGATTTGAGCGAGGGGGTTCGCGGAGATTCGGGAATTATCAAGGTAGAAGGGGGACGGGGCCATGGAGCTGATAAGAGCGAGTCTGGGCGGGCGGCCATGGGTCGCGATGGAGTTCGTTTGGGCGAAGAAGGAGTGGCAGATCGCGAGGAATGGGCTGATGGGGGCGTGACAGGCTTGTACTGTGCCGGGGGCCGCGGCATGGGTAGGACGGGGATGCTCATGTGAGGAAGAGCGAGAGCCTCGCTGCCAGTTGGCGATACGATGTAGTCGAGCGTGGACTTGACGAAGGGATCCTCGGGAGAGACGGACAGGTCAAAGGCTGATACCGGTCGCTCAGGAATGACGAGCGGAGTGAGCTTGGCCTTTGGCGGAGCCGATGGATGCCAGACCGATGCTTCGATATCCTTGGTAGCTCCAATGAGGATAGGTGAAGGTGGCCCGCTACGAAGAACTTGGCCACCGAAGTCCTTGGATGAGCGGGGTAAGCTGCCTAGACGTGGCCGACGTATCATCGTGAAGCGGAACCGGTCAGATAGGAACTTGTAAGCGCGCCAAGAATCGCAACCCGTGGGATACGCAAGGCCCGTTGCGGTGATCAGGATGAGCACGAAGCAGTAGACGGGTATGACCCACCACTCCGCCTCTGTCCTGACGGAGTCGAGATGCGCTGTGGGAGGAACGATGAATATTTCGGTGATGTGTGCGTGCACGTTGGCCCAAGTCTCGATCGTCCACTCCTGGATGCCACCAATTGTGGTGACTCTGGCATAGATGGAGAAGATGGTGATGGAGAGCGAAATGAAGGCCATAAGAAGGGAAGTGAGGAGCGGTCTAAGGAAGGCGAAGACGCTTGAAGTCGGTGAGACGGAGATGTGGCTGAAAAAGGCGAGGCCGCTCTTCAAGCGGGCTCGGATAGCGAGAAAGGCGAACCCGATAGTAGTGATACAGACGACGAGGGGTGGGAACCAGATGACTATTATAGAGACGGTAGATGTATCAATGGAGGCGAAGCAGCCAAAGTCTTGAACGATGTCGAAACGGTGCGGTTGCACAATGACGTCTGTAGTCACATCAATTAAGTCGCTCCCAAAAAACGGACTAGTTGACCACCTACGGAGAACGACGTAAAGAACGGGAATGATTAGACTGAACGTAAGATCTTGCATCTGCGAATGCGCTTTCTGTGATGCCTCCTGGCCGATCGTGCATCGCCGTAGCCTCTGAGCCAAAGCGAGCGCGCAGCCCGGAAGCGCTAATTGGGACGCCAGGAGGACTCTTGTCACTTACGATTGTAAACAACTTTCAGTTAGCGATGCGATCGCTCCATGAAACTCGAGGCGTCCACGTACCTATGTCGCACCACACGGGGACATGTACGGCGCTGTTGTCCGACCATAGGAGAGCGTTAATGCCATGTATAAGGCTACAGCAGAGGAGCCACGCTGCCAGGGAAATTAGGGCGGCGTTGCGGGTGTGGAGCCAGACAGGCAAAAAGAGGATGATGAGTCCCGTGCACAAGAACGAGACGACTGGTAGGTCTGTGCGCATCTTCGTGTTCTCGTAGATGTATTTGACCTCGTTTACAGCCTGTTGACAGCCAGCCTAGGTGTCGCGAGCGTCGGTGTTGGTGTGGAGTGGCGGGAGCGAGAGGGAGAGGAGGACGAGCTCCACGCTTCGAGCGTTGCCTGAAGGCACAGGGCAGGACCAGGGTATAATCGTGGGTAGCCAAAGGTGAAGAAGCCCGGGAAGAGTGCAAAGGACTCATTATCACCGAACACGGGGCACCGCATGCACTCCCCGAGGAGCCGAGTCGTCGATGAGAGTACAAGGTTGGACAATCGCAGGACAACATGATTGAGCGGCTAGAATCCGCTCGGACATATCTCCGTGAGGGAAGACGGCCTTCTAGTGCGTATTGACGAGGAGGCGTGATCTAACGAGGCGGGGCGGGGTAGCGCAGGATAAATCGAGAACCGGAAGGGGACGAACGCTTGCAATCGCCAAGAAAGGGAATCCCTTTCAGGATTGTCTGCATGTCGAGTAAGCTCTGCGAGGCACGGTGTCAGGCGACTTGGCTAGGCGAGATAAATGATAAAATGCAAGCTTACCTACTATCTATTGGGCAGCTGTACCATAGAGCTGGACAACCTTGCAGCTTTATGGCAAGTTGAAACTAGATGGCGGGCAGCATGCATGCGTCGACAGCGGGCCGCCTTGTCTTCTGGATCCTCGTCTCCGTCTGGTGTAGGACCTGGATGAGAAGGGACGCCGAGGGCCTTCATGACGCGGTCCGGAGGCAGCTCGACGAGAATAGTTTCTGTTCCTATGTTCGTAGCCATGTCGCAGCGCAGGAACGAGTTGCCAGTGGGAGAACACCAAGAACAGAGCAGCCTGTAGCGCTCGGGGAGCTGGGCCAGCAGCAGAGACTCTCGGCATCTGCCGGCAGATCTGTTGTCTGGGCCGAGGCGGGCTGTGCATGCGGCGATTCGGGCCTTCTGACGGCCACGTTCGCTCGCACATCTTGGCAAGCAAGCCTTCAACTCTATCTCTACGGCTAACCCCAAGCTCTAAGTTTCGTTCGACACCACCTTGTGAACGAACAATCACGCTTCAGGGACGGCTCAGGTGCGTTTGAATCTAGCTAGAGGCGACCGTACGGAGCGCCGACACAGGAGCATGGCACATTGCGAGTGCAAGTCGCATGATGTCCAGAAGGAGAAAGGCAGTCACACTGCACCTCGTAGTTCAGTACGGCTTTGCAGCTACCGTTTTGCATGAACAATTCTCAATGAATATCGTCGTGGGCCGAATTCTTACTTTCTTCGCCACACCCATCTGAACGCGCGGGTCGCGTGGCCCTCAAGCTCGAAAACTTGTGGACCATAGAGAAATGAGCTCCCACAGAGCGTGATCCGCGTTAATAGAAGCCTTGTGAGTGACGAGATGCCCGTTCGCCTCTCTCCAGTCGCAGTAGGCTAACCGACCTGATAAATGTAGACGATCCGCCTTCTCCCCGTGGAGGCACTCCACTCATGTCGTCGTTGACTGACGTCCCGTAACCCAGGGCTACCAGCCGTTGTTCAGGTAAGTAGACTATTGACAAAAATACCTGTTTCTAGGCGGGCTGACGCTTTTACGCAATCCTTCAAGCCAACTTGTTCGGAGCAGCACAGAGGCGGTGCATGTCCAAGCTAGGGGAGCTGGGTTTTTCAGCCCAACCAGCCTATAACTGATTGTTGAATGGAGTGCATTAATACAGATGAATGATATCGATGCCTTCATCCATCTCAAGAAGAAGGGGAGGTCAACTCGAGCTTTCATCTAGATATCCACGGCTCGGAAGCTCAGCAAACTTGCCGCATTCGGAAACCGCTTGTCACAGGACTAGTAGAGGAGGCAGGGGTGAAGGTACGTCTAGTTTGCTCCTCAATTCTTGTTCGACGTGATCTCACGACGTCATATTGTGCCTTAGACAGCGAGCTGGACTCTATCCGGCTCACAAGGACGTGTTGTGCTCCATTCACGACGTACAGTCCCGGGAAAACTGTGCTTCTCGACATCTAGGCGGCTCAATACCTGGCGGTTCATCGAAACAGGGTAGGTACCTCACAATTCACTTGAGTGCTTCGCCCCACTGAGCAAATATGTATTCGCTATCACGACCCTTCTTTTGCCACACATGGTCCACGATCTTCTCACCAAGAAGTCATGTCCCTGAGGCACGAAGACTGTGAGGTACGCTGATCACCGGTCACCCTCGAAGCCGGCCGTTAAGCTTTACTGAAGTACGCACAGTTGTCGTGAGCTCCCAGGTGCAACGACAGATGGGAAGCCTGAGATTCACAACGGGACCGTCCGGGGGCCCTGGGAAGGATGCGGCACCGGGTTGGGGTCGCATCAAGACTCAAGGGTCTCAATCGCCCTTTGAATTTGATTCGAGCGCAGCGGTGTTGCGTCTGCTTGTATGGCTGAACATTGTTATGTCAGCGAGCGGCGGTCGCTCGAGTATTACGAGATCGCCTCGCCTTTGTGTTCGTGCCGCATTCCACAGCAACTGATTTGGAAGGACCGCCTACTCACATCAAGGCAAACAGATGCAGCATTTGCGAAGGTCGTGGGGGTCTGCCCACTCACTTCTACGCCATACAGACCGCAACGGTCAGTCTCGTGTCCGTTCGTGAGGGCTGAGTGTGGTCAGAACGGCTCGAAACAGGTAAGCGCCCGTCATTTGATGGGGTTTCGAAGACAATAGCGTAGCCACATCGCGTGCCACCCAGTGCCACCGAGCACGAAGACAATAAGCCCAGTGCTACATATACTGCCCGTATGTCCCAAAGATCCCCGCGCTGTCTCTGTGCTCAATCGTCATCCCGTTTGCTGGCAGTCACTCCAGGTGCTCTCTTGCGACGTGCTCCCATCCGGCGTTTCATCTCGGTGCGATCCTCGGCATCTCCTGGGCAACTCCGACATACTTAGACTCCGATGTCTTTCTTCCAAAACATACCGTTCTCTTGTTTTCTCGCCTTGGCTCTCAGGGAGAGCACACCGCGTCTGTGACCTGCGCCTCTTCGTGACGCTTGTCCTTGAAGACAACTTCGAGACATTGTTTTTTGCTCCGTTCTGCCTCTTGCTGATTCATGTGGCACGTCGACGGCATCTCCTCATCCTCGGCAACAGGACAACGGTCCGGCAGGCTTTGGGAACGGTGCCCAGACGTGCCCCGTGCGATCCCGGAGACCAAGGGGAACCCCCATTCCGGCAGCCTATGGACCTTCCTTCTGTGGGCACCCCTTTGACTCTCGTTTTGGCGTAGGCCTGGGAAACTGACACGATTAATTCTGCGCAGAACTCGCCATTTTCCCTGCTGACCCAGCCGGCATATGTCGCCATCAGCTGGGCCTTCCCGATGAGGCGCGAGTACAAGGGATCGTCCTTTTTAGGCAACACAAAGTGGACGCCCGGAAGAAGTTGCGCGATGCGTCTAACATGGATAGCCGACTACAAGGGGGGTTCCCAATTGGTGGGCGAGCAGGTACGCGTTGGATCAATGGAGGATGGATTAAAGTGCACGACCGTGGACGACCCTCTCGTTACTGCAGTTGCTCCTCCGCTGCACACTCCCGGTCTCGCGCCCTCTTCCCCTTCCTCCGCCTCCTAGGCTGCTTCGACGTCGACGGTCGCGCGTCCTCGCTTCTCCGCCTGCCCCGCTCTTGTACTGCGTACACGGTAGCTGCCTCTGAACACCCTCGGTCTCGACCTCTCATCTGCGCCATGATTCCCGGGGTTACCGAATCGATTGTCACCGGGTCGTTCTCGATCTTCGGTGCTGGCTTGATCAGTGTTCCTCTCTACTGGCATTTGGAAGGTGAGCAGCCTTCTCCGTCTTCGCCAACGAGCGGTATAGCTAAACACGGAGACCACAGCATGGAACGTGGGCTGCGTTCTGTACATTTTCTGGATCGGTCTCATGTGCCTCTTCAACGGCATCAACTACTTGGTGTGGAGGGAGTCCGCGATTAACTTCGCTCCCAGATGGTGCGACTTCTGTGAGTATGGCAGTTTCTTGGACTGTTGACGGAGATGTTGACGGGTTCTCCCCCCGCGAAGACATCCGCTTCTACATCGGGGCTTCCATCGGCGTGGTGTGCGCGTCTCTGGTGATCAACCGCCGTCTGTACCACATTGCGAACGTCTCCGCGGTGTCGATCACTCGCGCCGACAAGCGGCGAAACATCATTACCGATCTCTTAATTGGGCTCGGTATTCCCCTCCTCGCCATCGCGGTTTGTACGTGTCATCTTCGCTGTCCTTGCTATGAACGTCGACTGACCTGTGATCTAGACTGGTTCTACCAGGGCCACCGCTTCGACATCCTCGAGGGCATCGGGTGCCTTGAAGCGTACCCCAACACCTGGCTTGCCCTCATCCTCTACTTCCTCTGGCCCATCCCTATCGGCCTCGTCTCCGCGACGTACTGCATCCTCACGCTCAAGGCCTTCTTCAAGCGTCGCCGACAGTTCAACGAGCTCATGGCCTCGAACAAGAACCTCACCTTCAACCGCTATTTCCGTCTCATGGGTCTCGCGGCCATCGAGGTGATGTTCACCATCCCCCTTACCATCTACAACATCGTCTCGAACTTCGAGCAAGACCCGTACCCGTGGCGCGGGTTCGCCGACCTGCACTCGAACTTCGGCCGCGTCCGCCAGGTCGCCGCCATCGTTTGGCGCCAGGAGCCGCAGATTGTGTCCATCATGCGCTTCCGGCAGTGGGTCCCCATCGCGTGCGCGATCGTGTTCTTCCTCTTCTTCGGGCTCGCCGAGGAGGCACGCAAGCACTACAAGCTCGCGCTCTCGTCCGTCGCGAAGCGCGTCGGCATCACCACCTTCGACCGCGGCACCTCCACCGGCGGCTTCACGTCCGCCGCATCGGGCTCCGGCTTCAACGGCAAGGTCACGATCCCGACCTTCATCCAACCGGGCGGGACGCTCCGCCGCGGCTCCATGGACAGCTTCTCGGACAAGCTGTCGACGAATATCTCCATCAACGAGGTCGAGGAGAAGGCCGCGTACTCGCCTGGCGGCTCCGTGAGCTCGGGCACGTACATCGCGTCGCCGACCGACGAGGAGAAGGCTGAGAAGAAGCCGCTCCCAGTCTCCCCCGTCTCCCTCACCGTGCCGACTCTCAACTTCCCCAAGCCGCCGCGCGCGTATCGCCCCGAGTCGCCCGTGTCCACATCCTCCCACCACGACCGGGACGCGGACGTGCCATCATCACCACGCCAGCACTCCACCATCGACATGGTCTGAGGCAACCGCAGTCGATATCAGCTATATCTCGCCTCTCTGTCTCCCGCGAAATCTCTCATCAGCATCGATCCCGTTCTCGTTCCGCTGCGTTTCCCACTCTCCCAGCTCATTGTCCGCTTCCGCGTTCCTGTTCGGATTCTGGTTCTTCAGTCGCCGTACTACTGTATTGTTAGCACACCTGCATACCCGTCCGCCGGCCCCCGCACACACACACTACTTCGCCCAAGACACTCGTTTATGCCGCGCCGTCGCGGTTAATCGTATTCTTATCGTGTATTATCTACGCTGTAGAGCCGTGTCTGTGTTCCTTACTTGTGCGCCCAATAGAAAACATTTACCCCAGCCATTTCAAATTGCGGGATGCAATCGAGTTCGCATTTGTGGTATGCCTTGTACTTTGGGCGGCAGATTACGAGGGTGCTGCAGCTGTCATCTTGCCATCAGCGCAACACTGGCGTCTATGATCGAACTCGTTTCCTGCGACGCCCACAGCACGGTCACGCTGCAGGTGCTCCTAGCAGCATCTTCTCATTGCGTCTTCTGACAGAACAGTGCACTTGCCTACATTTACGCAGAGGAAAGGATCTCCCGAAGCCGGCTTTCGGAGGCCCACGTCGAGCCGCGCCAGCCGGACGATCGATCTCATCTCGGACCTGGCCGGCGTTCGCCCTAAGTCCGAAGATAGTAAGTACGTTCGTGAAGGTTCACAATGCCCAACTGCCGCAGCTCCAGACGTTCCGTGGCCCATAGAACAGGGAGCAAGAGACAGGTAAGCTGCCCCCCAAAACATGTGCAGGGCTTCTGCCCATCCTCCGAACGACCGCTGACCTCCGATGCAGCGCCTCGGTGCAACGAGGGGCGTTGCTTTGGTGCCACACGATATGCCTTGGATTATGAGCTTCGCTCTCGACCCTTCCTTACTCGTGCGCCTTGCCTTTTCAAGGTTGTCCGAATGTCCTGGAAGGCCACTCTTTCCAACGGCCACCCGGCGTGCGGAACGTCGACGGGCGGCGGCGCATAGGAAAAGTCGCGGGCAACGGCAAAGCGGGCTCGTGCAGTTCTACCCCGACGCGTCTTCCGTGTCCCGTTGACCTGGCCGCGCTCTTCCCTTTTCCGGACGGACACAAGGCCCCGACCGCATTCGGCGCACCCAAGATCGGACACCAGAAATGTCAAGGGTCGTCTGCGCAGCGCAATTGCCCTTCGATGGTCGGAGGATTGGCAATGCCAAATCCATGCAAACATGGATCCACACCATAGGCGAGGCGGATAAGTATCGACCACCGGGGGGAGGGGATCCCCCACCGACTCAGTCCTGCACCCTGCCCTCGTCCCCGTGCCCCTGTACATATCTGCCCGCCACATCGTCCCTTGAGGCGGCTCCTCCCCTCCCTCAACCACTTCCGATCAGCTCGAGAGCTGTGTGCCCAACCACTTCACTATGGTGCTCCCGTTGCATAGTCAAGTCGACCTTGCTGCAGCGTTCTCTTTTCTGGGATTCGTCTTGATCAGCATCCCTCTCTACTGGCACTGGCAAGGTATATACCACACACTCGTTCATGTGAGGAATCCTTGGACTGACGGGGGTGAACGTAGCGTGGAATGTTGGATGCATCCTCTATATCTTCTGGGTCGGGGGCCAGTGCCTCTTCCAAGGTATCAACATGCTCATCTGGAAGGACAACGTGATCAACTCCGCACCAGTGTGGTGCGACATCTGTAAGTCCATTCATAATCGTTCGTCGCATTCTCAGGCACCTAAACACGATGTCCGTAGTTGTCCGTTTCTACATTGGTGCCTCGATAGGACTGTGCTGCGCCTCCTTGGTCATCAACCGCCGTCTGTATCTCATCGCTACTGCTGCTGTTGTGAACGTCCGGTATGAGGACAAGGTCCGGAGGATCATCGTCGACCTCTTGATCGGTCTCGGTATCCCAGTTCTCGCCATGGCAGTCTGTGAGTCCTCTCCTCGTTCCATAACTCTTCTATCATTTATCACTTTATCTTCAGTCTGGTTCTACCAGGGCCACCGTTTCGACATCATCGAGGGTATAGGCTGCGTTGAGGCATACCCCAACACCTGGCTCGCCATCATCCTCTACTTCGCGTGGCCCTTCGTCATCGGCATTATCTCCGCTTGCTACTGCGTCAAGACGCTCATGGCGTTCCTCGCGCGCCGCAAGGAGTTCAGCCAGCTCATGAACTCCAATGAGCACCTCACCTACAACCGCTACTTCCGCCTCATGGGCCTCGCCGCGCTCGACATCCTGTTCACTATCCCCCTCACCGTCTACAACATCGCCTCGAACTACAAGCAGAACTACTACCCGTGGCGTGGCTTCGCAGACCTCCACTCCAACTTCGGCCGCGTCGATCAGTACCCAGCCGTGATCTGGCGCGCAGACCCGCAGGCCGTATCCATCCTCAACTTCCGCGTGTGGACGCCCGTCGCGTGCGCGCTCGCCTTCTTCATGTGCTTTGGCTTCGCAAGGGAGGCGATCAAGCACTACAAGATGGTGCTCGCGGCCCTTGGCATGAAGATCGATCGCAGCACCACGAACTCGCCCAGCACCGACGCCCGCTCTTTTGCGTATGTGTTGTCTCTATTTGTTTGTTTTTGGCGAGCGCTGACATCGCAATGTTTGTCTGGTGTGGCGTGCAGGTCGAGGACTCCCGGGTCCGCTCGCGCAATCCCGTCGTTCGTCAAGCCCCGTCCCCGTCGCGACTCGCTGGAGAGCTTCTACACCGACGACGCGTTCACCAGAGAGTCGGCCATCTGCCTCGACCACAAGGCGTCTTCTCTGTCGGACCGCTCCGCGGGCTCGAGCACCTTCTTGGAAGAGGCCGAGGGCGCCACCCTGTCCCCCATCGCGCCACCCGTCCCTTCGACCCAGCTACCCTCGCGCGTCGACCTCCCCAAGCCGGCGGCCGCACATATCCGGCGGTCATCTCAACATGAAGTCGACGACATGTTTGAGTCAATCGCCGTCGGCCCCGACATGGTCTAGTTCCGTCACGCTACCGCTCGCGCTCAGGGCCATTGTGCCGCCACCCCCCCCCCCCCCATCGCTCTATTCGTTCTCCACCCCTCGATTGCAACTTCTGCTTTGTGCTGTGAAGTAACTGCTTTATGTCTCTGTCCCTGTTCCCCTCTCTATCCCTCGCTCTCCTGCTTTCCCCTCCCGTCTCCTCTTTTTTAAGGCATCGATCCCCACGCCACTCATTTATTTGTCTCTCTCGCCAAGCAAACCCTCGCACACTCGTCGCTCTCTCCCTCTCTCTCAATGTTCTTTTTGTTGCCACTGTATCGCCGTCCCTCGCTCTCTCTCGCCTCCCAATTGTTGTTGTGCCCATAACATGTGAATGCGCCTCCGCCCGTCCCCTCCTCCGTCCCTACCGCGCTCGAGAAGCAGCTGTTAGAGC
>JAKLMY010000094.1:0-94265 GCA_022814645.1 Ganoderma meredithae | reverse complement strand
GCTACACGAGTTTTCGGGTATTCAACTTAATTTTTGGCCCAATGGTTCTTCGATGATGCCTCTACATCGTATTAAAGTCTTCATAGATTTTGATTAAGAGGGGAACGAGATATTCAAGGTTTAAGCTCGTAATTGCAACACTGGTTCAGTGATAGTATAAGTTCATGCGACAGCTCAAAGTTCAAGTTCGGATCGTTGGATCTTTAAGAAACTCAGGGTAATCACAGCGCAAGAAGGAAGACGTTCATGCATGGCGATAGTAGTGTCGCAATTGGTATACGAAAGATTACAGTGTCTCGTGCATTCGGCGTCGTCGCCAAGCGTCAACTCGTCCCGAACTCTTCGACAATGTCCCCCCAAATTCCCAGAACCCATATCCTCCACCCAGATCAGAGGCCGAAACGACCACCTAAATATGTAAGCGCGTGCTCAGTACGGCTATGAACCAGCAGATCTTAAGCCAGAGCGACGCACCACCGAACTTCTGGAAGCCCTCCTTGAGCCCATCCCCGATCTTGTTAGCGGTGCTATCGTCCTGCAAAAGGAGCATGAGTCGGCCACGCAGCGGGGAGAAGGATTGGAGAGGGGATGGATAGCACTTACGATGTTGTAACCAGCCGACGCCGCGGCAGTTTTGATGCCCTGGTCGACCCAGCCGTTGCTCGAGTTCGAGTTCGAGTTCGAACCGAACGAGTCGGACGAGTTGTTGTTGTTGTTGTTGTTGTTGTTGTTGTTGTTGTTGTTGCTGCTGCTGCTGCTGCTGTTGTTGTTGTTGTTGTTGTTGCCAGTGTCGTTGTCGTACGAGCCGTACGAGTTGTTGGAGCCGGAGTTGTCGTTGGAGCCGTACGAGTTGTCGTTCGAACCATACGAGTTATTGTTGTCGTTCGAACCATACGAGTTGTTGTTATCGTTCGAACCATACGAGTTGTCGCTCGAGCCGTACGTGTTGCTGTTGCTGTTGTCGTTCGAGCCGTACGTGTTGCCGCTGTTGTTGTTGTTATTGGACCCGTAGGAGTCGTTGTTGGACCCGTAGGAGTTGGAGTTGTTGCCAGACCCGTACGAGTCGTTGGAGTTGGAGTTGTTGGAGCCGTACGAGCTGTTGTTGTTCGATCCGTAGTTATCGGAGGAGCCGTACGAGTCGCTGTTGTCTCCGTATCCGCTCATGGTGTCTCGGAAGAGATGCGAGGGAAAAGGGATGGGCTGGGCAGGTGTGCACCGTGCTGCAGACCATCGTCCTTTCCGTGGGCTTTTTATACATACCGATGCCACCTGCTCGGATGAACTGCACAGGACTGAAAGGTCGCCGCAGATGGCGCAATCGTTGTTCATCTAGCCTTGAGCGATGGCACTTAGATGACAAGGGGGAATGGAAGGACCTTTATGCGAGAAAGATGCAGGGACAGGTAGGGACAGGTGCCAGGGCGGGGAATGTTGTCAGACCTTGTCAAGACTCGGCCGGGTCGATCTGTGGCGCAGGTATGCCATCGAGGTCGGTCGCCGCTCGCCCCGGAAAGCGGAGCATGTGCGTAGAATGACAATCGATGGGTCGCGAACAAGCTTCTTGCTTGCACGTTGATGGTCGGAGTATACTCTCATGGCAAGTTGAAGAAGGGTCCGCCAACAGGCACAAGCGCCTGATATGAGCAAGGCCAAATGAGAAGACGACTATTCCACGCCTGTAGAAAAAAACACATCACTCGATCCAATCGGGACCTTGCAGAAAGCCCTGCTAAAGATAAACATGAATGACGTAGTAGAACTGGACATCCCCTCAAGCATGACGGGTGTACAGGCCGGAAACGGGAGAGACCATATCAGTATCGACCGCATACTGGCTAGCAGAACGGACGTACACGAAGTGGTGACTAGCCCGCTAGCCCGCAGGAAGGCCTCACCCGAAATCGAGTTGCTGCATGTTACTCGTCGGAAACCATGTCTAGCTAGGGTCATGTTGTTGCGTATTAGAGGAAGTCCATCATCCTTGTATCCTACAGAGTAGTCCGCGTATCTAGGTAGCTGAGAAAAGCTCTAGATTCTAATCACCACCCATGCGTGCGCGCCTCGGTGACGTTGAGCGTCAAGGGGATGTCCGCAAGCCACCTCGACAAGAGGTCAAGCGACGCCTCGGGTTGGTCGAACGGCACCATGTGGCTGGAAGAAATAGACACATCAACTCCATATCATTCCACAGTGAATGAACGGACATACCCAGCAGCGTGAACCTGAACATAGGTGATGTTGCCGGCAGTGAACCCATCCCCACCCGCGCTGCGCACCCAACCGGAAAGGTCGCCTTTGCCGAGCGTGACCCACGGCTGCTTCACCGTCTTCTTGAACTCAGGCTGGAACTTCGTCTCCAGCTCCTCCACCCAGCGCTCGTTGCCGAGGTAGTTGCACGCCATGTCCGCGTCACCCGCGTAGATGAGCACACGGATGCCGCTCTCCACGAGCTCGGGGAGGAGCTTCGCACGGTTGCGGGCGCCGTCGCCTTGGAACGCGAATGCCTGGTTCACTTGCATGTTGCAGCTCTCAAAGTCGAGCGACGGGTTCACGCCGAGCGCCTTCTTGACCTCGGGCAGGTTCATCCAGGTCTCGATCCACTGCAGCTCCTTGTAGCACAGCTGGCCGTCGGTGGAACGATCGCAGTCCTTGCGGACGTCGTAGATATTCTTGCCGGTCTCTGCAGAGCAATAGGTCTACCGTCAGCATCGCCGTCATGACTGCGAGGGTACTCCGCGAAGGTACGCACGGACGACGGGGGACATGAGCTGGCTGTTGCAATACATCAACGCGGGCACGCAGGTGAAGCGCGAGTCGTAGTTGTAGCAGCTCTGGATGAGGCGTTGACAGGTGGGCACCTTCGTGCGCAGGGCCTGGCACTGGGCGCTCTGGGGGTCGCTGAACACGGGGAACTCGCCCTCGCAGGCCGCGTCGGGCACACTCGCGAACTGGTGGTAGGGGTCCGTCAAACCGTTACCGACGAGGATCGACGCGAGGTTGATGTGCTGCAGCCCCGGTGCAGCGAGAGCGCCACGCAGGAGGTCCTGGTTCTTGTGGTGGACGACACTCGCGATGCTCGGGGCGTACATACCGCCGTAACTCTCCGCAGCAATGTGGAAGGGCAACTTGGCATACTTAGGGAAGCGGGAAATGAAGAGCTCGAGGAACGCCCAGACATCCTCTGCCGCGACGGGGGAGGTGTTGACGGAGGTGCCGTCGTCCGCGTACGAGTAGCCAACGTTGACCGGTTGGTCGAGGAAAATGACGTTGGCAGCCTCGGTCCACGAGTGGTCATTGCGCGTAACGCCCTTGCCTTCATCCGCAATGCGGCAGGGACCCAGCTCGAAGAGGAGGCCGGTGGTGGATGAACAGCCAGGGCCGCCGTTGAGCCAGAGGACGAGTGGTGCCTCTTCTGGGTTCTCGCGAGCCTCGAAGAACCAGAAGAAAAGATGCTTGTCGTCAGCTATGTCGAGATAACCGGATGCCTGCTGGACAGTGGGGTCGCAGAGGGTGGGCTCGGTCATTCGAAGCCTGTACTCCTCGAACGCGGGGTGGGAGACGAGCTCATCTGCGACTCATCAAAAAGTGAACATTCTGGGAAGGCGCAAAACTCACAGGTCATATCGTGCTGCTTGATAAACTCGCGGCCGTCATGCATCCACTTCTGGATGCGCTGCTCCCCCTTGTGGAAGACATCTTCGGCAGAATGCTGCCAGTGCTTCCCGACGCGACTGAGATCGTCAAGCACGACCTGCTCACCAGCGGGCAATGCGAGCACAGCTGTGGAGGCGAGAAGGGCGAGGAGAGGCAGGAGGGTTGTCGATGACGCCTTCATCGTGGACGTCGTCGAGGTCGTGGGGAAAGGCAAAGGAGAGTGGATGAACTGTCGCGCAAGCGGTCGCGCCGTGCGCCCCGTCGCGAACCTGCCGCGCGCCTCCAGCCCTGCAGGAACCCATATTGGGTTGCCCGGCTTCCTCCGGCCCAAGATAAGATAAGATACGGAACCCCCCAAGCATCTCGGCGATGTTGTTGCGCTTGGAATCTCTGCAGCCTCACACTTGCGTTGTCCACAGTCCACCGTCGCACATCACTACACTATAGCTGAGTTTGTGTTCTGAGCCTGACCGTGCAATAATATCATTCATAAATCTACACAGTTGTTCGTAGTCCGACAACATTGCGATCCTTGACCTTGTCCATGCCTGCTGCTGTACACTAGCCACAGGCTGGTATCAGTTATCAGCCTATCAGGGTATCAAAGCCCCCGTTCATGCACATGCTTATGTTTACACCACCTGCACGTTCATCCCGGGCGAACTCGTGAGCTGCCGGACGACCTCCCCCTGGTGCCAGAAGCGGATCTGCCGGCTCGCCGTCACAGACTCTCCTGTGACCTGCAACGATGTCAGCGCCGAGTTCCCCCACGAGAAGCTGACGCCGAGGCCGCCGCGAAGGCGCGCGTTCTTGATGGAGCCGCTCGGCCAGTTCTTGGGTAGAGCGGGGAGGATGTAAACGTCGTAAACGTCGGACGTCGAGGGTACGTCCGGGACTTGGATAAGTCCGTTCTAAAATTGACAAATGGGGGTTGAGAAAAGATAAGACAGCATGGAAGAAAGAAGGACGCGGGTGTACGTACAAGGAGCGCGGCGGGGAAGCCGAAGTTGGCGTCGATCTGGAAGATCGCGCCCTCGCCCTGCGAGTAAAGACTGAATAGGTTCGGCGCAAAATTGCGCTCGAGAGAGTACTGTGTCATTTATGCATGTCAATGACCGTAATCCATCCTAGCGGAAAAACGACGTACTGAGAGCTCGTGGTAGAACTCGCTGGCGTTCCCGAGTTGCGCCCAGCACGCCGCGCGCCAGACCTTCTCCCACCCCGAGTCGGCGTCGGGCCCAGTGCCGTTGCCCCGGTGAATCAGGCTGATTGTCGCCGCAGCGATGACCTCGTCATGGGTATAGTTCTGAGCGGTCTGCTGCACGTTGGGGTTATAGCCGGTGACGGCGTATCCGGGATATAGGCCGACGAGATGCGAGAGGTGACGGTGAGTGTCCCAGGGCAGGTCCAAGTCGACCTTCCATTCTATGATCCGGCGTGGCATCAGAAACGGAGAAAGTGGGAGGAGGGGGGCGGCACGAACCTTGAAGCTGGCCCCAGGATCCGATGCGGATGCCCTTGTCCATCTGTGCGCGCTTTGTACGGACCTCTGTCGATGCGGTGTTAGGTCACATTAGCGGCATGTTGACGAGAAAAAGATTGAGGTTACGTACCGTCGAGGAACGCGATGTCTGTATCACCGGAGATAGGGAATCCCTTCTCGATGGCATTGAACAGCTGCCAAATGACCTGTTGAGCGTGGGCGCAACCTATCCGCCTATGTTAATTCCCGCTCTGCCTCTCAATGACGTCACAATAGCACGCACCAAGGGTAATGGGCACTTGCTCAGGAGAGTTGCAGGGAACGACGACGAGAGTCGAATCGTTGAAGCGGTCATCAGGGACAAGCTTCTGTAGATGGAACTGCGCAACACTCTGAGGACGTTTTATGAGTCTTGAAGGCCACATTCAACGGACAACTCTGACCTTCAGAAGGGGCCAACCTTGCGACTTGAACCAGGCGACGTCTTGAGTAAAATCGAGATGATCCCAGACATGGAACATCTTCAGGGTAAATCAGTCAAATATCCTAAGTGAACAGTCTGGTTGCTTACCATCCATGCGTTTGACTCTAAAACGTCGTGAATGGTAAAGGCCGTGGTCATCACAAATATTTGTCGCCGACGTACCAGGGTAGTCCGCCCAGGACGCTGTGTTTCCGCCTCCCTTCATACCTGTATGGCCGAAAATCTAATGGCATGGCGACTCAGCACTCCGTGACCCAAATGGGACACGAGGGACATACATTCATCTGGAAGAATTGTCGACCGAGATCAGAGGAGTCTCCATACAGCCGCTAATACGCAGCTACGAACCTCGTTATGCGTTACCCAACCTTCAGATATGTTGTATAGGTACTGAGCCGTCTCCGCGCCGCGCGGTGCCCATGTTTTCTGTAATGATCGTCATTAAAAAGGCGCACTAGCCGAATGGAAATAGACAGACCTCAAAGTAATCAAATAGAGGCGTGACAACATCCATGTCGGTCAACTCGGCGAACCAATAGTTCATCTGGATATTGATGTTCGAGTCTACGTAGACCGCATGAATTACCGCAAGCCGGCTTATTGTTTGGGAGAACACTCACGATAGTCTGCGCCCCAGGGGTTACTGGAATCTATGGCCCATTTGCCTTGAAGGTTGGCGGGCAGAGCACCCCTCGCGCTGCCGGTGAGAAGGTATCGCCCAAAGTTGAACAATAGCCACTCCAGGTAGGGATTGCCCACGTCGGTCTGGTACGCGCTGCGCAACTGGTCCGTCGGGGTGCTGAAGTCGGGCTTCTGGCCGATGTCTAGCTGGAACCTGTTGATGAGCGCGGAGTAGTCCGCGATGTGCGCTGCGAGGAGGTCGTGGTACGCCGATGACGACATGGCAGTCCCAGGGCCAAGGAGCGCGACAATCGCGTCGTGGGGGTCAGCACCCTTGAAGGAGAAGCCGTTCGCCGCGTTGCCGGCGTCTGCGTCGTAGTCCGTTCCGCCTACCCATGCAATCCACGATGCACTGGCACCGTTGACGCTGATCGTAGCGTTGTTCTTGCCCGCAGGGGCGCAGGTGACGGAGGCATTGATGCCACTTGCGCTGACGCGTGCGAGAATTTCAAACGCCATCCCGGGGCTTGATGCCGTTCCGGTGATTCGTAAGGTCGAGTTGTCGAAGCATGAGACCGTCGGGGTGGGGATTCCAGACTCGGCGTCCACGGAGTAAGCGTAGGTCAGGCCAGGTAGGGGGCTAGAGTTAGTCGTGTTGATGTGCTGGACGCATGCTTGGGTTGGGTGCGAGCAGAACGTCTCACTGCGACGACTCGGTAAGCGATGTGCGCCGTGCTATGTGCGGAAAGCAGCTGACCGGAAGAAAGAGGTTTTGCTCTGGGTCCAAGAGGTACGCTGCACTGCAGCGTCCATATCAAGCCACCGCACGAAGTCCGAGGTGTCGCCGGCCACGTTAAGTGTGGCCAGGAGAAATCCCGCGCCGACGTATGACCCTTAATGCGAAAGTCCGATCAAGTAATCATCCCCCTTCAAGCACAGGGATCCCGCGTACCGTATGCGCCAGCATCGGTCGTCAGCTGTTCAATGTCTGCAACCGGACGTCAGTCCCAACTCCACCCGTTCTGACGAGTGGCAGATAGACGCACTGTCGATGGTTCCGTTGGGGCTTTGGAAGATAGCTTGACGGATCACCTGCATTTCCTGGGCTACTGTCGCTCGATCAGAAGCGACCTTGTTTCCTCCGTTGTAAGTCTGGGAAGAAAGAAGTCATCAATACCACATGGTGCACGGAGATAGCGACGACATGTGGTCGTGAGCCTATTCACTCACGGGGTCCTGGAAAGGCCCTCCAGACCAGAGAGACTCGATATTCAGCTGGGTGACCTCTTGGGTAGTCCGCCCGTTGACCATTGCTGTGGAGCCTGTCAGAAGCATGGTCTCTGCATTGTGCTACTGAACTGACCTGCGAGGTAGCCATTGCCGACGGGCAACCAATCGTCGGCCCAATATTCGAAGCCACGGCCGGGGTTGGTGTACCATATCCCGTTTCCGGAGGAAGGGAATGCTGAAGGTGCCGCAACGGTTGCGGAGATGGCGGAGCCAAGCCCAATGGCCGCACCTACTAGTCGAGAGACCATGTCGAGGAGTCGAAGAGCAGGTCAGCGTTCTTGCATCGCGGCTCGGCGTATTTATGGAGGCACAAAAGTTCATGGCCCCGAGAGACGGGTCGCAGGAATTCCGTGATGGCCCATGGCCATTCGGCTGTCGGGCGGCGAGCTCACGAAGAGAAGCGGATATGGTGGTCGGGGCCTTCCACATGATGCACTTCGCTATACACCATCGCGTCTCGTCGTGGAGCGCATCCATGCGTGACCGGTCGAACTATAGCCGAGGAGAGTGGATGACTTGCCTTGGACTTGGTCAAGCAGCGCCTGGTACCCTTCTTGTGCCTGGTCCACAAGCACTGGCGGGCCGCTGGAGAAGAGCAACTCGGGCTGAATGAGAACAGGTGCTGGGTGAGCGCATGCTAGCGATTCTGAGTAGATGAGATGAGGAACTGACTGGTAGAGAGCCTATTGAATTCGCTGTGTCACACGGATACGAAAATGTAAGTTGCCGTAAGGAAGGTCAGCAGACTGTGTTACTGACCATTGCAGCCATGTCCGGACGAAAGAAGGTCGCGGCATAGCTCCATATAGCTCATAATGTCGGGATTCGCAGGGTGGAGGACCTGAACATCAGAAGAGGCGGCAGGATGGTGAGGGGCCGTATATGGGGGATGTACGGCGTCCTGGGAGGCGTTTGTGCTGTTCCGAGACAAGTCAGCACGGCCTAAGCGCGTCGGTCACGGGTTGACGAGGACGCCAGGACCACTCAGCGACGTATTTCAAGGCTCCAGCGTGCAGCTGCCCCACTGCCGACGCTGCTGAATGGGTGAGCTCGACAGGTTTGGAGGCCCTGACCCCCTGTACGTTGTGGTTCTGAATGGGTGCCGAAACGGCAGTGGAAATGAAGTTTAATGAACGACTCGCTCGGCCCAATAACTTGGGCGCTCTAATTAGCGCCTACGCAGTTGCATCGCGACCGCGCGCGATCTTGCGCGATCGCACGCCCAGCCCGCGACGACATCCGCGCTCATCTGCCAGGGTCTCCACACTCTCTCCACTCCTCTCCCAATTCGAACGCCGCCCCATCTTGGGGTGTAATAGTGGTCTGATGTACTGCCAGTTCATCGCATGGCAAATGCAAAGTCGCCGAAAATGTGGTGGCTCGTCGAGGCTCACGCGCTCGCGCCGCGATCTTGACAGCGGAATCGCGAGATGCGGTCGTCAAGACAGCACGGACAGAGATCGCGCATAGGCAACCCTACACGAGCTAGTGCTACACCTTCAAGTTTAACCTCCTTTGCTTGTTCCCTACGCCTGCTGGCCATCGCGAAAGGTGGCGACTGCACCTCATTCTTTTCCTCTTCGTCGTTCTCTTTCGCTGTGCGACTTCTAGGCCCATTTTGGCGCACCCCTCGGGGAGATTCACCGAGATGACTTTCTCGTCTATCGGGAAGAGGAAGCTTGGCGTTCATGGTCTGTGACTTCCGTCCGTGCTTCTTCACCATTCTCTTCATGCTAATGTTACCTCATGGCCAACAGTCTTGTTGATTGTCCTCACAATTTTTGCACTCGTCTTCGCTGTGCGAGTGAACGACTTCCAAGAGTATTATTGTGAGTGTCTTCTCTCGACAGATAGGCGTGGCAGGATCAACGATAGCGTTCTCGGGGGGGAGAGGCGAAGAGAGGATAGCGCAGTGAAGAGAGTGCTCGGGATGGTTAGTGTATCGTCGTCTAAGAGAACACTGCGGTACAGGCCCCATCATCATCATATACCTCGCAAGTAACGGAGCATGGAACTAACGTCGTTATGTTAATGCAGTCGTCGCGGACCTCTTTCCTCTTGGCCTTGCCGCTGCTACCCTGCTCACCTTGCTCGTCACGTACGTCACCTTTCCCTTCCCCCCAGGTCGCTGCTTTTGACCAGACAAACGTGCAGATTCGCTCTCGACATTGTCTTCCGGGATACCCCTACTGCGCGCCCAACAATTGAAGTCTGTATCCTGTATGTATTGAGTATTATCTGGCTCGGTACGTATCCTCTCCGTCCTCTCCGTCCTCGGAAGTTGCGACAATCCCAGCGTTCAATGCGTTCTCTACTTCGCGTTGGAGGCAAATCCCTATGAACTGCAATTCGATCCCCGATGGTGCGCTTGATATCCTATTGCAAGCCGGTCACGACTCACCTGAAGCCGCTTCCCAGAGTACGCCGACATGCGCGGATGGTGCCGCGATGTCCAAGCTCTTAAGTCGTTGGTTTGGATCGACTTCGTTGCCAGTGCGTCCAGTTCCTCTATGGTCGTCTCAAGGCGGGGCACAGCTGAACTGCGATTGATTGTCTTACAGTTTTCGTCACGGCATCAGGGATCCTTGGCTACGCACTCTCGGAACACAAGCAGGGCCGCACGCACGTCTGGAGCGGTCCGCTCTCGCGCTATGATCCTCGGCACTTGCGCAACCTCGCCGTCCGGGAGACGTTCACCGACTACTTTGCCCCCAGCTACGGCGGGCACTCTGCTTTCGAGAAGTTCTAGGCTCAACTTAAGCTTCTCGAATGGAGCGAGACGGAGGGTTGAAGCGAGGTGTATCTTGCGGGAGGAGGTGCCTGCTGACAACCAAGTATGAACATGCATTTTTCGTCTTGGTTATTCAACTTTCTATGCTTCGGGGCCGCACGTCCTTCCAGCGAGGGCGGTCGATGCGTGCACTGTACTTCGCTGGCGTGTGTTGGGTGCGTTTTCACTCGTGGTCCCTTGGAATGTTGGAATGCAGTCTTGTCTCTCGTGTAGCAACACCGTCCCCCTAACTTATACTTATACAGCTCCAGAAATGTTCAAGGTATAATCAAAATGCAACTTTTCAGAGACATGGAAGGATAGAGTGACCTGGTCGCGGCCTGGCACGATGAAAATGAACATTGTATGCTGGCGGCCGTCGTATAGCACTGCATTGGATCGAGATTCGAACGTAGAAATCTATCAGTACATAGATGCTTGGCGCGTGGGATCAGGAATGTTGACGTGGCCTCGTTTGGTTTGCAAGGAGAGCAAGTCCAAAATATGCAGACGCACCAGACCCACGACTTAATGTCCCTCGGCTCAACCTCTGCAACAGCTCATCCATTATCTACAGAGGTCTAGTTCTGTTCATGTCTCGACGGGATGTGCGTTGAGGGTCATTGGCGAGTGCGGTAGGCAGAGTCAGGACCCAACGCAGGCGCAGTAGGGGTGGGGGCCGTGAGCGAAGTAGTACTAGATGTAGACTAGATGCTCACAACGAACGACCAGTCGAGTACGAAGAGTGTTTTGACGGGAGAAGGGTTTTCCAGAGAGTGCACGTTGGGAAAGAGATAGTATGGATTTATTTGAGAGCGCCAAGGATCATGACTTGCAGAACGAGGGTGGCGCTCGATTTGACTGGGCCATATCACTGCTATATCTTTCCTGGACCCTCATCCCAATATTGTTGCAAAACCTCTCCGCTCTGCTTGCGAGGGGCGAATAGATGCCGATTCAAGATTTCAAGGGAGCATGCAAGCGCAGAAGGCAGGTCGCCGATTCTTCTGTTAGGTTTCGAGGCTGACGCGGCGTTTTGCACAGGCAAAGAAAAAGCCCTATAATCATTCCTCAAAGTTTGACAGACGGCTACGCAACAAAATGGTACTAAAAAGGGTCTGCGGCCTCGTCAGCTTGCTGCGGAGGTAGCGAAGATGCCAGCTCATGGCCATGGACGGTGCTAACCACGTGGGGCCAAAACTATCCCCTTCTGTGGCCTCGATTTGTCAAGGTCGTGTCAAAGCACATCTCATGTTACGAGGTACGTACTACTTTGATGATTAATCGCTGCGAGCCTATTTTGTGAGGAACATATGCCCGTTCCATCTTCCTTTGTCTCGCCGGCGGCAAGGGTCACATGGCCGCCTAAAAGGCGGGGGCTTAGAGTGACGACGATGAGTGGCCTCACACAATGAGGAGCGTTGAGTGACGATACTCACCGTATATCCAATAAAGTTTCGAATGAAATGCCGTATTTTCAACTGTTGTTCTTTCAGTGATTTTCTTGACGGAGCGTTTCGCATGAAGCGGTTCACCTGTGCTTAAAGCAGGACGGCCTGCTCTGCGGCTGAGCTGACAAATTGGCAGCAACAGAGTGACCTCACATGCGGCCGCTTTTATCGCATTCGAGACGCTATAGCCTGGTCAAAGGCTCACCCGTCGAGGAGCTCCCATGTGGATGTTCCAATTATTGCGAGAGGGGGTTACCGTGTGGTCGAGTCTCCCATCGCCATTGACCATCATGACAACAAGAAGACAATAGTACCCTCGCCACTGCTCAGGGCCAGTGCGTTCTTGGACCGAAAGACCTGTAGTGGCCCAAGTGGCATGGCAATATGAATGCGACGCACCGCTGCAAAGCCGATTCCCCCTTCCTCTGTCCTCGTTCTCCTCTCCAAAGAGTTTTTGCTCGAAAACATGCCATTCATGAGCTTTGGAATATCTGACTACGCGTTGCATGTGGGCGAAGGACGATGCTGGGGAGGGTGTCGAATCATGTCGCGGTGCAGCAAGCGAAAGAGACCTCTCCGGCGCAGGTAAGTCACCCATCCTGTTTGTGGTGGACGTCTTACACGTTCATGGGTCTGAGTAGGAGACGACAGGTTGACGATAGAGGAGTGTGGTGCAGACGAGACGACGGAGGGTGCACAGCAGGGAAGGGCATCGGTGGTTGAGTCGTTGAGGTGTGAGTTGTGGTCTTGCCTCTGGCGTTGCCGAGACAGACATGGTGCTGATGCTCCCTTTGCCAGCGAGCTTCTTGCGCGACGCGTCTTTCGCGTTCGTCACGTTACAAACCCGTCAACGTTGAGGGCATTCAACGCACGCGACGCCGTGGGGTTGACGCCCACGCTCTCCTCGCTATAAAAACCGTCGCGCTTGCCGCGCTTCCTTTCTAGAACTATCTATGCCACTGCTCCCCAACTTATTTACCGCTGTCTCGTCTCACAGCCCCACCTGGTCTTCCTCTTGTCTTACTCTCCTCGCTACACTCGGGAACCTGCAGTGATACGGAAACATGAACTTCACCAAAATGTATGTCTCTCCTATCACCGAACCACTTAAGCCTCCAGAGTTGTCCTCCAACTTTTTTTGTCAAGGCCAGGTGGTTCTCTCAAGTTGAAATGCATGATATTCTCAATGCACGTCCGTAAACGTTTATCTCTGGCTTGACCAGTCACCAACATCATTTGAGATAGCGGAGCCCAAGCCCTTGGCCGTTGCCGATTTCTACGATCCCCGGAAAACCAAGATGGCGCGTCTAAGTTGCCGATGGGAGCCTCACTTTGTTCGAAGGTCTATGATTGAAGTTGACTGATGAGGGATTCGTTAAAGTGTCGCAAAACGGTGAGCACTAACGTCCTTCCATCCACAAAATACGTCTCTCACAAACATGATGGCATTCAGCCTTGTCTTCATCTGACACCTCCGCCACGCCAGAGTCGACACCTGCTGAGGTTGTCGATGGGTTGGATGCCGGATCGTCGGATGTGTCCACCTGTCACGAGGAAGTGCCTGATGTGATGATTCATGGTAAGTGTCGTCAAACTACCGTCTCAACGACATCAGCCCTGATCTCTCTCAGCACTCGGTCTTCTCTGAGTCAATATTGAAGTGCATTCAACCTCATGCCCAACATCAACTGGTGACCCCAATGAGCAGCAACCCGAGCCTTGGACTAACACTCCCGAGATTGTTGTCCTCGCCAACCCGCCCTCTCAGACAGCTGCCACCCCACCTCCTCCTACCCCCGCTGGCCCACCACCTCCAACCCCCCCAGGCCCACCCCCTGCCCCCACCGCTCCCGCTCCGCCTCCTCTTACCCCATCAAGGTTCCTCAATTTGTTAAGCGCTCGTGCCGCGTCTCCACACGCCCCGTGACGTACGCGGAGACTTTACCATCTACCTCAAATGTTCCTGTCCCTGTAAAAGCGACCACCATACAGAAGGCCAAGGTCACGACCAGGGGCAAGGGGCGCCCGAACAAAGCATCGACGACCGCCGGCCCGTCCAAAACTAACGGCGAGGAGCCTTGTGCTCGCCAGGAAGCCACTCGCGGGAGCGACGAAGAGAACGTGCCCGCGGTCTCTCAGCCCACGGGTCCCCGTCTGCCAAAGCTTCCGTCGTCTAACGACGGCGATGATGATGAATACGTCGAACACCCTCCTACGAAGCGCCAGAAGGTGGAGCCTGCAACCTCTCCCGCCGTTGCGCAGAAGCCGACACGGAAATCCAAGATCAGCGCAGTCATCGTCAATAACATCGTCAATAACCTCGTCAACCGGGAGGTTCGAGGACCTTGCCCGGGGCTGGGTGCGAGTACGAGCTCCGTGGTACGGACCATAGTCTGGTCAAGGCCCATCTCGTGACCCACATGGCGGCTTCGCAGAGGATGGTGTTCAAGTCCAAGAAGTTGTTCCAATGCCCTGCATGCCGGGAACAGGTGAAAGAAGAAAAATTTGCCGAACATGTTCTTGATAACCATCTGGGTGCAAGGCGGCGGCGTCTATTGTGGGATCACAGGGATGCTCCGTGCGCATGGCTGGGGGTGATTCCAACTAGGGTCGCTCAGCACTGCCATGAGGTCAAGGGACGTACGGATCCGCTACACCTTCAAGTTTTGGTAGATACTCGGATGAAACAGGTTTGACATTCTCGAGCACAGTCATGATTGTATTTTTTCACCGTTGGTACCCTGTTGTGCTTTTACGGGCACTAGCTTTTGCCTTCTCCGGTTATGTTTGTGCGCTGCGGTAGTTAAGTATAATAGTTAAGCTGTGTCAGATCTAGTGTATCACGATCGAGTCTCATCTACGCTGTGATTCTGGTGGTGCTAGTGGAAAGAATGTCGCTGAAAGTGCAGATCACCTACCGTGTTATGTAGTACCGTACGTCGCGGCGCTGGAGGACTCGTCGGCCGTTACCGCTTGCCGAAGTCCCCACTGCCACCCCATTTATAGCGCCTGCTTCTGGCAAATGCCTGCGTTGACGTTCAAGGATCAAGAAGTTCAGGCTCTTCCTAGACACGGTCGGGTGGACTCTTAAATCAAAGGATGCAGATTTATGTGGCTTACATCAAGGCATGTTTGTTTGTTTCTTCTTGGCATATCTGATTGTCTATTTACGCAACCTTAGAGCGTTGGCCCGCCGGCAGCATTCGTAACACTCTCCAGCTTCCACGCTTATCATTAGCCCACTGTCGACTTCTTTCCGCTGCCTCTCATCGCCTGCTTTCTTGCCTGGGCGGCAAACTTTCTTCGTCGGAGTCGGTATACCGAGCGTTTAAGCTCCGAATGTCATTGTTATATGACGTCCGACGGTGTTTTTCCCAGCAAGCACTGCTGCGAGAAGCCGGACTGACGTGGGGACGCAGCAGCCCATCCAGTATATAAGTGGGACACCTTCAACAATGGGGGAACAAAGTCACCCTCATCCCCGAGCTCACAATGGCTGCGTTCGCAATCGTCGCCTTTGGAATCCTTTTATATCTGTCCTTCATGCTGCTGTGGAAGCTGAGAAAAATATCGCGCTCTCCGCTGAATGCTATTCCTGGACCACCATCGAATTCTTGGATTAAAGACACGTGTCTAGATCTGTGGTCTTCGTCCTTCTACAGTGTTAACGGCATATGCCCCCCCCTGGTAGGACACATCGGCGAGCTGTTCGGCCGTAACTCTGAACACTTTCGCAAAGGCCTCACGGAAAAGTATGGCAAGGTTGTCAAGCTGAGAGGATTTTTCAATGTCATGCGTTATTTGATTTTATGCCACAACATTGTGAGTTGACGTACCTCTGCACTTGCTCAAGGAACACCACATATTCGAAGGACCCGACACG
This sequence comes from Ganoderma meredithae, assembly GCA_022814645.1. Taxonomy (NCBI): domain Eukaryota; kingdom Fungi; phylum Basidiomycota; class Agaricomycetes; order Polyporales; family Polyporaceae; genus Ganoderma; species Ganoderma meredithae. The sequence goes on along the minus strand of JAKLMY010000094.1, from coordinate 78,629 downwards.
CACCTTGTGTGAGCGTCCCGTTTTGAATTCCTTTCCGTATGATGATCTCATCGGGCGTCTAGAGGTGGTGACGTTCTCTTTGGACCAGGCTTAATGGCAGTCACAGGTAAGGGCTTTTCCAAACCGTATTCCACCCCCTGTTTGGACGCTCATAAACCCGATCCGTGCCTCATGCGAGCGTCACAAAAGGCAGAGAAAGCTGCTCAACCCCCCATTCTCTCCGGCACATCTCCGCCAGATACTGCCTACGATGCATCGGGTGACATGCCAGGTACGTGGCGGTGGCTTCGCATCATACTTGCGCAGGCGTTTGACTGGAGATTTGTCATTAGCTTCGCGACGGGATCTCATCGCACCCTGGGGAAAGTTGGACGGAGGTGGACGTGCTAACCTGGATCAGCCGTGCATCTCTGGAGCTTATTGGGCAGGCCGGCCTTGGCTGCTCCCTTGACTCCCTCAGAGACAACAAAACCAGCGCATACGGCGAGGCGCTCAAATCTCTAGTGTGAGTATCGCTATCCCCTCTTGTATTGTCCCATGAAGATGCTCAAAGCTGTGGGTTAATCAGCCCCTCACTTATCCCACTTGCTCTTGGTCGCCGTTTACTGCCCCGCCTAGCCGACATCAGCTCGCCCCGATTCAGGAGGCTTATGGTGGACCTCGTACCGTTCCAGTCCGTCAAGAAGATCCGAGACATCGTAGATGTCATGGACGAGGCTGCAAGGCGCATCGTCGCCGAAAGGAAGGAAGCACTGCGCTCCGGAGAAGACGCTGTTCTGCGACAGATCGGCGAGGGAAAGGATATTCTCAGCAGACTTCGTAAGCGCGAACGTAAACTGTGTTTGCGCCTTGTTGACGAGCTAAGCAGTCCTCGCCAATATGGAGACTCCCGAGAATGTGCTTCCCGATGAGGAGATTGTCGGACAGGTCTCGTGCGTCACGACGTCCATTTCTATCTCCCACCCAAAGTTTGCTCATCCTGCGTGTAACAGAACTCTAGTGTTTGCTGCTACGGATACCACCTCTAGTGCGGTTTCGCGGATACTGCACCTTCTGGGGCAACACAAGGACGCACAAGAGAAGCTTCGTAAGGAGATTGTCGAAGCACATCGAGAGCGTGGTGACCTCTCGTTCGACGACTTGTTCGAACTTCCATATCTCGAGGCTGTCTGTCGCGAGACTCTGCGGCTGTACGTAAGAATCTTCTGAGGAGCTTCACGGTATCTAACTATGTTACACACGCAGTTATGCCCCAGTGTCTCTACTGTCGAAAGTGTTAGTGATTCTCCATTCTTGCGTTGATTCATCATGATGCTGATCGTCATCAAGTGCCCGGCAAGGCACCGTACTGCCCTTGCACAGCCCATTGCGAGATGTTCGAGGCGAAGAAATGCACAGGGTGCCGATATCCAAAGGTGCCCAAGTGTTCGTCGGCATTGCAGCAGTGAATAAGGATAAGGCGCTCTGGGGAGAAGACGCGCTCGAGTGGAAACCGGACCGGTGGCTATCTCCGCTTCCTGAAGCTGTGGTGCAGGCTCATATCCCTGGCGTACACTCGAACATGTGAGGACGACTCATAGGTTGACAATGCATGCACTTACAGAGGCTTCATAGATTGATCTTCCTTGGTGGCGGACGGGCATGCATGTACGTCGTAATGTCAATATTTGATTGCTGGCGAGCACTGACGGCTTTTCAGTGGATTCAAGTTCTCTCAATGTGAAATGAGTCCGTTGCTTTCAATTTGTTGAGATCTACTGGACATGTGACTCACACGGATTCATTTAGAGGTCCTCCTTTCAGTCCTTCTTGAGTCGTTCTCGTTCGACCTCTCCGGAACTCCGATTCACTGGTGTTTGGAAAGTGTTCAGGACCCGTATACGGGAAAGAGAGGGGAAGCTAGGATGCCTATGAAGGCGAAGAGGATCTTCTGAGCGTCTTTGTTGAGGAAGTAGATAATGCGGTATGGGCCGTTGAACATGGTAGACGACGCCGCGCGGTGAACTTAGACAGAACCTATATGGAATTTTCCTCTCGTTGTCTGATAATTACTTCATGGAATAGAACCTACACTTGGAGCGCATTGAACCATCACCTCCAGTACGGTGACCAGCTGCGTACGGTGCTCCTGTTGACGAAAGGCTGACTCGGGAGTGCACTCAGGAAGACTCAGGCCTGCCAGACTTGGGAGGCGAGCGGCTGCCATAAGTACAAATAAACAATGACAAGGGCAAAGAACGCGTCGGTGGAGGCGCCCGGCGCGTGGTGTGCTCCACGACGCGACTGAGCTTGTCTCTGACCAGTCCCCTCGTTCTCCTCCGCAGATGGACTCCGCAACCAGCAAGAAGGTCGCAGAGGAGCAGCGGCAAGCCGACATACGCAGGCAGATCACCTTGCTTCAAGCTCAGTTGAACTATGGTGCCACGTCCGATCCGGTAGTTGACCTGCCACCTTCTCCCAGCCGCAAGCGACCAGGTACAAGTATACTAGTTCCGGAGACCCCTTCCAGTACGTGTCTATACTGTCTTCGCACTCTACTCTATGTCAAATATCAATATCTAACTCAGTACTCTGCAGAGAAGAAGAAAGTAGCCCGGCCACAGAAGAAGCATCCATCCGCTCTTCCTTTGTCAACATGCACTCACGCATCTGTCCCATCCGCTCCATTACCCAAGGCCAGGCCCTCATCTCCTCTTCAGCGATCGAATGCGTCTGCTACGCCCCCACCGCCGTCCACTGTGCTCCAGAAGCTAGCCAAGGCTCATGACAAGAAGGCCGGTTCTTCGGAGCGAGAGGCTGCAACCACTCGTTCTATTGCCTTTTCCTCACGACCTCCCGCGCCAATTCAAGGCCCCTCTGACGAGTTTGGGGCACGACGGGATGATGACATGACTCTCATCGAAGATCTCACCCTTGGCCCGGCAGACCACAAGCCCCCTTTCGATGATCCTCACTTCGAGAAACTGGAGCCCAACTCCGGCATCCGTCTATCGTAAGCACTCGTCCATTCTTCCTTCAATTCATCAATATCTAATGCTGCACTAGATCGCGCATTTTGCCGCACGATGACTTCCAGGACCACCTCCGTGGACGCTACTACCTGTCCCCTTCCAAACTCTACTCCGTCGTCCGCCTCCTGTCCAACAAGCAAGGTTACGATGTCCCCGTCTCGGGCGATTGGCTTACCATCGCAGTCGTTGCCGAGCGCGGAAAGATGAAGTACACCCAGGCCCCTGTTGGTGTCACCCGCGACGACAAGATCAACCAAGAGAGCGACCAGGACCGCATGGACGCACTCCCCGCTGGGCTCGACAACCCTTCCTCTGCGCAATCTGGCCCGTCGCGCCCGCCCCCATTCCAGGGGCGCAAGAAGCCCCACGACGACGGGTTCAAACCGGGGGGAAAGAAGTACGTGAACATGAAGCTGATCGACTTTGGGTGCCGCTCCCGTGGGGCGTCCGCGGACGGTGGCAAGGCGAAGATCCGTGGGGACGCGTTCCTGTCGCTGCTGTTGTTCGAGTCGGACACGTGTGATATTCTCACGAAGGAGGATGGGACGAAGCAGAGGGTGTACAGGGGAGGGAGCAAAGGCGCGTTTGAGAGGATGTCGAAGCTGAGGGAGGGCGCAGTTGTCGCCCTGCTGAACCCAAAGATTCTCAAACCGTTCCAGGTGCGACCAAATCTCGCGCCATGACATCCGGAACTGTCGTTGATGGCGCTTTGTTGTCTAGCGTTCGGCGGACAAGCCACATCCGACGGAGAACATCTTGGCTCTTACGCCGGAGTCGGACGCGTCCATCGCCATCATCGGCTACGCGCAGGACCTAGGAATGTGTGTGTCCACGAAGCGGGACGGATCTCGATGCAACTCGTGGTGCGACAAACGGGTCAGTGACGTGTGCGACTATCATATTCAACGCGCGATTGAGCGTCGGCGGGCGGCGAGACCCGAGTTTGCCGTGGGGTGAGTCGTGTTTCCGCTCCCGTGTCCTTTTGCGGGTCGTGACGCCCCATCCCGTACAGAACAAGCGGGATGTCGAGCTCCGCAGCGAAGGCCAAGAAGAAGGACTACGATCCGGCTAGGCAGTGGGGTCTGAAGCCTGACGGTCAGGCCTCTGGATCGACATATATCGTCTCGGGGCACATCGTCTCGGGCTCGGACTCCAAATCCATGTTCATCGGAGAGAACTATGGGCGCGAGGCGCAAGCTAAGGCGGCGCGGAAGGTCGCGGCGGCCGATACGGACAAGAATCTGAAGCGGCTGCTGTCGAAGAACAAGAAGAAGATGAAAGCTTTGCTGTCGACAGTAGATCGTCGGGCAGCGGAGGTGAAGCTAGAGGGAAAGGCGAAGGCGAAGGCAAGAGCGCAGCCGGACGCGTCGGAGACGAGTGAAGTTAAGCAGCCACACAGAAAGGCGTACTCAGCACAGATGATCAAGCAGCTTGGATTCGACCCAGGCGCGAAAGACGGGAAGACCGTAAAAGACGCTGAGGTCCAGAGCAGGGTATGCTTTTTTCTGCTACGGCGTACCACGTCACTCATGCGCAGCGTTATCTAGCTGGATGCTCTCGCCGCTCTCTCTGCCGCACGCAAGATCGATCTTGGTCCTCGACCGGGTAGGACGCATAGCTGTGTCCGGAAGCCGAACGGTCCAGGGAAAGCAACTGATCTGCCTCCCGCTTCCCGAGCCCCTGCAGCGCATGATGATCTTGAATATGCAGAGGAGGCTGGTTCCCCCTTGGCTTTTCCCGATAGCGACGACGACGGGCTAGAAGGGGAGGAGAGGAAGGTCTTCGGGAAGCCCATTGGGTTGACCGAGGATGGTTTGATTGACCTAGATGACAGCGATGACGAGTAAACGGTAGTAGACTACCACTCTGAACATACACTCGGTGGCATTTATTACGATAGACTGAACAATGCGGACATAGGATTGTTATTGGTCTGTCCTCTCCTTATCTGCCACTCTACCTGCAATCATGTCCTGGGTGGTTGTTTCTGTTTCCGCGGAGACAGTTCCGCTCGAGTGCTGAGCGCTGAATGGACTATTGTTGGCTATGGTGGCTGTCAAGGCAGCCCGAGCAGCAGTAATAGTTAAGATATATACCTAGTGGTTGCAAAGAGACATGAGCATACATGTATATGTATGTACGTATGTAATTGTAGGATAGTGCATGAGCGCGATAAAAATACGATAGCTTCAAAAATCACGGGGAACAGAAAAAGCAAGAAGACCTGAGCGCTGAGTGCATGTTGAGTCTGTGTCTAAGCTAAGCTACATGGTACCTCACTCAGAATCCCAACAAGACTGGGCACGGTGACGTGACGTGGCATCAAGAGCACAATTGATGGTGGTGGTGACGATGAGCAGGGCCCAACCTGGAGAATGCGGCAGCCAGGATTGGAATTCCCTAGTCGATCTCGATGACGTCTGGGTCCTCCTCGATCTTCTCCTCCGCACTGTTGAGCAAGATCAACCCGTCCTCCTCTAGTCGCCGCTTCTTGCTTGGCGTGAATGGCGCTGCACCCGTCGTCTCCACGCTGTCGACCTTGGCGCGCTTTGCTGAGGGCCCGTCGAGGTCCTGGATGTCGTCGTCCGGCGCGGGACGCTTCTTCGAAATTGGAGGAGCGGGCGGGGACGGCGTTGCTGGTCGCGGCTTCTTCTTCTGTGGAGGCTGGGGTAGAGGCGACGGGAGGATGAACGATGGGGCATCTACGGGGTGGTTTGGTCTGTGGCCACAATAGTGTAAGCGATTGAAAGCGATGAAGCAACCCAGCACTCACGGGAGGACACCAATTGCAACCTGGATTGTCGCATACTCCCCGTCTTCGTCCACGATGGAGAGGAACTTGCCGCGGGTGACATTGAGGCTCTCGAGCGTGCGCTCGTTGTTGTCGTCCCAGTCCGGGTCGCTCAGCACGCGCTTGTCCTCGTACACGCTCACCTCCCTCCTCTCCCCGTTCTCCCCGCCCTCTCCCTCTCCAGCGCCGACGCCAAGAACCCCATCGACGACCTCGCGGAGCGTGACCCGCGCGGGGTCGCAGCGCACCTCAGTGTACGTGTCGCGGCAGACACCGCAGAACGAGTTGGGCTGGCACATCGCGATCGTGCTGAGCGGCATCGACGGCTTGAACTGCACGTGCACGTTCCGGAGCGCGTCGTACGACTTGCGCAGGAGGTGCAATGCCTGCAGCACGATGAGCCCCGCGATGATCGCGTTCGTCGTCGCGATCGCTGGGATGATGTTCCCCGCCATCTCTGCGTGCCCAAACAAAAAGACGATTGTCAGCTTTAACATTCCATCAACAACAACGGGGAAAGAGGGGAAAAGAAGAGGAGACGGACCCTTGACCTCCCAGCGACTCTTCCCCGGGATGCCGTACGCGGCGGAGCGCAAGTTCGCCGCAGCGGTGACGAAGTCCAGCGTGTCGTCATCGTCCTTGTCGAACGCGATCGTGTCCTCGCCCTCGCGCACCCGCGCGGCGAGGCGCTCCGTGCTCGCGACGAACAGCTCCAGGTTGTCTAGCAGGCTCAGTGAGCGCTGGTCCTTCAGCCCCGCGCCGTTCAGCTGCTTCTCCGCCGTGACCGCGCGACGAGTCAACTTCGCGTCGCCATTTTCGTTCGAGAGCGCGGAGCCGTTCCCGTTAGGGTGAACGCCGTTAGTAAGATGTTGGGGCTTGCTGATGGTGAACGAGCCGTCGCGGATGCCGTCGAAGTCGAGCGGGGTGGGCGGCGCGCGGGATCGCCACATGTCGACCATGGAGAGGAGGTTGAGGGTATCGGCGTGGTAGACTTTGCTGAACACCAGCTTTGCAGCAGTCGAGGAACATGACCCGGCGTCGTTGGGCGTGGGCGCGGCTCGAAGCGCTGTGCGGACGGCCTTGAAGGCTTGTGCTTCTTTACGGAGTGCCGCGATCTCCGAGGCTAGAGGCAGATGAACGAGGTGGTCAGGGGAAGGGACGATGGATGCAGGGACGTGCAAGGGGGGGAGCATACCGTTCTCGCCGTGCTTTTCCGCGTCGTCTAGTTCGCTGCCGTCTTCATCTTCGCCAAATAGTTGACTGTATGCCAGTCATCGTTAGTGATAAGCGCCTGACAACCGACGATTGAGCTCACGGAAGCAGATAGCTTTTGGCCCAGACGATGCAGTGTATTGGTTGCGATGGTGTTGATCGAATCGTGCACACTGGGAACGTCTTCGGCGTCGGCTTGGGCACACAGTCAAAGCATTCCGCACGGTCCTGTTCACAATCCCTCTCGTTACTCCGTCGTCCTCAGTTGTGGCATTAGAAGATTGTCGTACCTTGAGGATCGGCTGCACCTGTCCGAGGTAACCTGCGGTTCCCGATTCTACCAAGGGCACGTTGGCGGCCATGCACATTTTGTTGACATGTCGCCGGGCATCTGGACGGGAAGATCGCGTCAGCAACTGCTTCCGACGAGTAAGCATGGGCGCGGAGAGGTCAAAAAGAAGTTGCGTTTCGTAAGTCCTGCACTCTTCCGGCTGGTGTCTGTGGGGCACGCCGGCGTCACAATGATCGAGCCGTCTTTGCGGTAGTCTGTGGCGCAAACGTAGGAAAATAAAATGTGGACGGCACCGTGGAAGGAGTAGACAAGAGCGGAGCCTTGTGGCCGATATGAGACCCGATAGTACCGATGGCCATCTGAACCAAATCTCATACAAACAACAAGTCCCGGCAGGAGCTTTCTGCCTCAGAGGCCATCAGAGACGCATATTTTTGTCTGTCTTTGATAATGGACTACGCACGACGGATAACACGCGACCCAAGGTTCGAACAAGTCAAACTTCGGAGACAGCCACTTCACAAGCTTGAGCAATGGCTCGACATCGCCGACTATTCAGCCAAAATTGAGGAGCAGCGCAGCTGACCACATTTAGCCATGCGGGTGGAAGTCAACGGTCCTAGTCGGGCGGTTATACGTGTCCGATAGGACACAGTTGCTATTTGGCTAAAGTGGACAGCAGCTTCAAACTCACGAACGGCTGTGCCGCACCTCGGATACAGCGGCAGCCATGACCAGCGAATGCCTTGGAAGGCTGAGGTCAGGATGGCAGGCCGAAGGTCCAGCCATCATGCCAGCCATTGAGCAGGATCTGGATGAGGCGGTCGCAATCGGGACCCGCTGGATTAGGCAGTTCTGTAAATTGTTCGGGCTGGCCGGCAAGTGCGAATGCTTGGTCGGAATGGCGTGGCAAGGATGTCGTGTGCCACAATGGCACTTTCATCAGGCGAGCATGTTTTGTCTCAAAAAAGGAAACACAATCGTCACAAGGATGTCAGAACGCATATGGCCATCCCAGGGCAACGACTGAGGATCTTCTTGGTCCTCGGAGCAAACGCTGAGAAGCAGAAGCTAGAACGCGGTCGAGGTTGCGCCATCTGATCACTCCAAGGGGCACGGAAGCTGAGGGAGGGACAACCAAGAGGCTGAGGTAGTGGGACGGAGAGAAAACGCGGAGAGCAGTGCGATGAGGAGGGGGTGGAAGGATGCTTACCAAGGTTGTCCAGTGCATTGAGGACCAAGTCGAAGCCACGGAACCAAGCCACATCAAATTGGGACTCTTTGATATTGGCATGGATGGGAGTGATTTTGACATTGGGGTTGAAAGCCGAGGCAGTTTTAGCTGCCACCTGGGTGATACAGCCCAGAAGAGAAGACAGAATTGGCCACCATATTTAAGCCGAGAGAGAATAGGAAAGCAGACTGACCAAAGCCTTGCTTTGCTTGATGTCCTTTTTCCTGAAAAGGAATTGGCGGTTGAGATTGGAGAGGTCTATGGTGTCCAGGTCAAGGAGAGTGATGTCGCCGAATCCTGTGAGGACGATGTTTTTCACTATATTTTGAGACGGTGCAGGAATACACGGGCAAGTACGGATCGTTGTGCGTCAGAAGGAGCGTCAGAGCTCAGGGAAGTATACACGCACAAAGTTCGCATCCAATGCCACCGGCGCCGACGAGGAGGACCTTGGTCTGTGGAAGGCGAGCGAAGAGCTCCTGGCCGAGAATGGCACTGGCATGGGAAGACCGTCCGCTCATCCTGTGTATTGTGCACCAGCAGTAGAACACGGCGACCCAGACCGGACCCAGAGAATGCAGAGCGACGAGGACGAGAGAGACGGCGACGAGCACAGTTGCAGCCCCCGCCACAGTCCGATTCCCAGTCGCTCTGACACCGCCCAGTGACATGAGACGTCCGTAAACGACGCGTGACCGCCCTCGTGGCCCTAGTGACTTGACGCGTTCCCGCGTCACAATGGGCGCTTGAGCTTGTTGGAATCCGCCGCGGCCCGAAGAAGCCGGAGCCTTCCCCCAGCTTCCCCAGACATGCTTACATAGCTACCTCCTACTTCTATCTCCATTTTTGGGCATTGTACGAAACCGTACGCCCGGAATCATTTTAGTTCCGTGTTTTCTTCGCCCCCTGCCCCGCAATCGGGAGCGAGATGTGACTGCTATTCTTCAATACTGGAGGACGCCTGGTGACACCCAAAAAATCTCACCATTAATTAGACATTCGTAGCCAACGTTCCAGGGTATGCGATACTCGAAATGTCAATGTTTCGAGCGAGACAGCTTACGCTGTTTGCCTTCCGTAAGTCGGACACATGAGCCTTGAGAACATAGCTGATCCGCATACATCCACTCTACAACTCCTCTTTCTGTACCTCAATCTCGGCCCCAGTGTCTGCCCACTTCCCTCGCCGTGTTTGTGTGTTCAAGTCTGATCTCTTCTCACGCTCGTTTGAATTGAAGCAGTATTATCGATAGTTCACGGCCAGTCTCCCCTCAGACCCATCGACGTACTTTCCTGGGAGAAATTGCCCTCCTATCACACCCGGGCGCAGTACCGAAAGGGCTGCCTCGGCTTGCCTGGTGTTTTGGTGAAGATAACTTACCCCTCTATCGCTGCCAGGTCAGGAAGGAAACACCTCTCAAGGCGGTCGGTGTACGTGGTCGTGTGTGGCTGTGTGGAATGCTCATAAATCTATATCTCAGGATTTTTTAGGACATTTGCGACTCAGATGTAGCGGTCTGGAGCACCTCGAACTCGTACGATGAGGTTATTTCTACTGCTACTCAACGCATCAAAGTATCTCAACCTTCTTGCACACCTAGCCGTGGTCACCATAGCAGTCATCGCTTGGGATGCAAAGCTTAGTTGTTTCACAATGCTCTAGGCAACAAGTAGGATACAGAAGAACTGCGTTGACGCCCCTAGGCTTCTTACCAAGTGCCGCCATCGCACGACAACATCTTGCCCCTTTTCCATCGCTGCGGGCATGTTGCATGCTTCACAGTGCTCGTCTCGGCCAGAACAGTCTGTACATACGCAATATCTGTTGCCAACTCAACAACCCATTAATTCTCCGTATGTATCGCATTCGATCGATCCATTGGCCCACTCATTAAGCCATCACCCATTATGAGCCAGCCATAAGTATTACTTGCTGCTCGAACGTGTCTTTGCGTCCGAGATTCGAAGACTGATGATCATGTCAACGTCATGGTGTAGATCCAGGCCGCATATGGTGGCAACGGCCCATGAACTGATCTTCTTTGAAAAACTGCGGATTTGGAGCAGGTATGTGTGAAGGTGGTGTGAGCGTAGGCAACTTGGCCTAGGTCTGAGATCTGAGTACGTGTGTCCGCGGCGGGGATACAGAGGAACGAGCGAACGTATATGTCAGGTGGCGAACAGAGATAACAACAAAGCGCGTAAGCTTACTAGTCCTTTATACGGCGATCCAAGCACAAGAAGCCAGAAACGACAAGCATATGGCTAGAATGAGGGAGTAAGTAGTGTATGTGATGCTCGTAGTACTTTAACATTAACGGAGAACACAGACGTGGAAGTGGCGTCGCCATCGCATTTGTTCTCGTAAAATCAAGAAATGGCACGGATCAAAACTGTCCGACACAACTGTTGTAGTCCAGGTCACGTCAGTCCGAGGTATCTGAGGCGGGTCTATGCTTCTATCGTGTGTTTCGTGACGCATATACAAACCAGAAGGACGACGGGAACGCCCGGTCAGCAAGAGCCGAGCTTCCACATCTTGACGTAGTCGCTGCAACACGCCCGCGCACATTCAACACCAATCTCAGCACCCACGCATAGAAGGCAACGGAAGGAAAGCGGGACTCACACTCGCATCGCGCGGTCCTGTGCGGACGATGGCCAAGTCGCCGCCCACGTATCCTGCGCCTTCGCGAAGTCACGCATGGCCGTGTCCGAGCCGTCGAACCACGGCTTGCCACCCACGTTATCAGGGAACCACCCGCTCGTCCCGCCGGCGGCGACGTCCAGAATCAAGTAGAACTCTGATGGGAAAACGTCCAGGAGAATCGTCAGCACCCTGGTTCCCGGCTCCATCGCGCCTCAAGAGCGCTAACTCAAAAAGCATGTTCGACGACTCACGTTGGTCATACGGCGCCGCGGCGTTCCCGCCCGCTTCCTGCCAGATGTTGTTGACTACGACGGCGACGGAGGAGCCGTTGGTCGCAGTCGCGGGGTAGTGTCCACGGTCGAAGAAGTCCTTGCCGTTCTTGCCTGTGATCTGGATGTTCATCATCGACTGCAGGCGCGAGTCGACCGAGAACCGCATCCAGCTTGGGGTCCACTCGAGCGTGTAGACGTGGAAGTCTTGGTCATACGACGCGCGCTTCTGCGACCACCAGCCGAAGAGATGCGTTTGCACGCTCTCGAGAACACCGTAGTTGAGCGACGCGCGGACGAAGTTCGACCCTTGCGCGGGGTAAGAGAGGCCGTTCCCGCGCGACTCCATTATCTGGGCGTGCGCGCGCACTCAGATCAGGGTCGTGACGTATGCGCGAGAGTCGAGCAGGTACGCACGTCGATTTCACCGCTGAGCGGCCAAGGTCCATACTTATTATCCTTGGGCAGCATCCAGATCGCGGGCCAAAGCCAGTCCCCGCGAGGCAGCTTCGCGCGCACCTCAACCTTCCCATATGCGATCGTCACCGAATTCATGGTGCTGATGCGTGCGGATTGGACTGGTTGGATCGTAGAGCCGTCGCCGTTGCTCGATTGGACAGAGCACGCAGTCTACATTGTGAAAAGGACAAGCGTATGATCAGAAATTGGACGAGAAAAGCCACAGACCAGGAAGGTAAGAGAGGGGCAACTGACCTTGTTATCCGTTGTGCACCCGTCAAGTGAATACGACCCGCCGTCCAAGATCGCATCCCGGCCGATGACGTCAGACGTCAGCGTCGGCATGATGTACAGCTGCCCGTCCTGCACGAACGAGTTCGAGTCCGAGGTCGTCGTCATCTGGAACTCCCCGTTTCCGAACCCTCCAAGCTCGACGTCGCGCGTCCACGTGTTCTGCAAGTCCAAGGTGTCGAAGTTCTCGTCGAGCACCATGCACAGTTCCGCGTCCGTGAGCATCTGCACGCTGTTCCACCCGAAGAAGCACAGCACGCCCGCCGCGCCGGCCCCGAGCACGATCATGGCGAACGTAACCCACCACGACGCGCGGTCGCGCCAGTCACGCTTCCCGAGCCACGGCTTGTCCTCCTTCGAGAGCTTGTGCGAGAGCCGTGACGAGGGCATCGGCGGCTTCATCTTGCGGGGAAGCGCCGAGAACGACGAGTCCGAGCCCCCAGGCGGATAGGGCGATGCATACGGGGGCGGGGACCAAACCGAGGACGTCGGGCGTGAGGCGGGGGAGAGGAACGGCGCGCGCATGTTCACGATAGCCGGGCTCGATTGCGTCCGCGGAAGGTAAGCCTCGTTTCCTGTTGTCCCCAAGGCCGAGGAATGGATGTAAGTGAGCTTCTCAGCCATGTCGTCGACATGCTTAAAGTCCACGCACCATGTCCGCTACCGCCCATCGCCGCAGCAGCACTGTTCATGAAAACGCGGCTCGCCGTTGGGTTCGGCGGTGTAACGCTCCCATCGCGCATATACTCCCCCGATCCCATAAAAGGGGCGTACGGGGGCCCGTACTCTCCGACCAAATCGCCGCTGCTGACCACGCGACCGTACCCAGCAATGCCGCTTCCCGGGGGGTAAACCGTGCCGACACTCCAATCGCGCTGGTGGGCAGCCTCATGCGCACGTATGTTCTCGATAGAAGTGCGGCGAGCCATGCCAGGCAGCGGAGTTCCCGGATCAGGGTTACCAGGGTGCGATTGGAAGGGAAACGAGGACGGAGGGGGACGCACGCCTGCGATGACAGTGGAGGTGGCACCAGGCGTTATAGCGCCGTAACGTGAGCTCCTAGGCGTCCCAAACGGGTTTGCTGCTGTAGGGGTGGGAGGAGGCGAGGGCCGAAGGGAAGTAGTCGTTACGGGGGTCACCTGTACACCCTCCGGTTCCGGAGTATACTCGTTGGCAACCGCTGAACCCCTGCGTTGGTTTCTCGCGCGGATCCGAGAAGGCGATGGGGAGGCCGCAGAAGGCGGGACAGTCGGGGAGCGAGAGGACCGTGCAGACGTATCACGGCTCGGAGCGCGAGTCGCTGTGCTTACCGACGTTTTACGGAGGGAAGTGGCAGCGGGAGGCGTACTGTCTGAGTCGCTCTGCTCGCCCGCTATCGACGTACCCTCTGAGGACCCGCTCCAAGACTGCCGGGTGTCGTCTTCAAAAAAGAAAGGTCGTGGCGGAGCCAAAGGAGCGTTGTTGCGCGTGCTCTCAGCGGAACGACGACGTGAAAAGGACTCAGCGATAGGAGTGGTGGCATGCCGTCGGCGTTGCGACTCGTCTTCACTTGAGTCGTTTGGGCCTGAGTTCGAATGGGACGTAGACAGCGCCTGCGCTTTGAGCGAGCGATACGACGTGGGGCCGTTCTGGGTGTCGCGTCTGCGGTACATGTTCGATGGTTGCTCAGGAGAGAGCAAAGGTGGCGGAGGCGAAATCCGAGGGGTGGTCGACGACAGCGAAGGGACGGGCTCTGAACGAAGATGCCCGTTTTGTGAACGGCAGAAATGAAAGATGCCGAGGGAGAGCGACGGGAGCCAGGGGCAGTCGTGGGCGAGGAGATGGAGAGAAGGGAGGAGTTATGTGGGCGAGCCACGGAGAATGGAAGTGCCACGGGCGCGAAGCCTTGAAGCTGAAGGCGCGGCCTTGCTGTTGTCACAGGCCTGATAATAAGCGATGGTTCGTATACATTTCGTGGCCGGCGAGTGATGCCCTCGCGCGGTCACCAACTACGGCGGTTCTCGGGGTCCTCCGAGGAGCACTGTACTTGTCGTGACAAGCCTTGTCATGCTCACGCACGAGGCTCGTCACGACAGGTGCAGCGGTTCTCGCACGCTTCGTGCCGTGGACCACCCCACCGCCTCGGCGGTGCGAGCACAACCGAACGGTGGATATCGGCCGACTCGAGTAGTAGTACTTGTACAGACCCTAACGCGTAGGGAAGAACTACGGCAACCCCATCGATCGGGTCTACGTGTTAGCAGTGCTACCTTTACTTACATAGTCCGGCTAGATGATGATGATAATAATAAAACGCACGACGCCCTACGGGCTCCACCTGTTTCCTGGACACTCAATGTCAGTATTTGGCTGATAAACGCGGAACCAAGTCGTGGACACCCTGTTCATGGGAAACAGCGCCAGCGTCATCGTCCCTAAACTCAATGCTGTGGAGACCAATGACACCAACATGCCCCGCGAACAAGCCGTACTGTACCTGCCCCAAAGACCGGCGAGTGCACGCTCTCATTGGTTCACGATATTACTGCTTCGGCACCACCACTTATGTAGGGCTAGAAATATAGAGCCATCACTTATCTGCGTAGGATCAGGCAACCTCCATCCGGGTTCCTTCCCTGTTCGGACAAATGGTGCATTCGTCTGAGAATAGAGCAAGGTCTTTTGGTCGAGTTGGTGCTAGCAATGGCAAAAACCACCGAACCCGCCCGACTTGTCCAGACAAGGGGTCAACACTATGTATGGTGTTATATCAAGGGCCATGGATGCTACATAGAAAGGGCTCACTGTTGCACTTGGCAGACTGCAGCGAACATAAACCGCCCCGTCCGCCCGAACAAATTAAGAGATCAGGGAGAAAGAGTGGACTTACTAGTCAGGGTAGCATCTTCCACAATGCATGGAGGGCGCGAGCTGGGACCTTCGATGTTGCGATTGAGCGCGGTCTTCTGGTCAGCCATAGCAGCTTTTGATAAATAGAAACTCCCGATGGTGGCCCGATAGGATGAATTCAGGGCGGTTCGGGATAAAGCTGAGCCCGAAAGATGGCGGCAACGGTTCCAGCTGTGGTGCAGAATGTGCTGATAGGCTCAGTGTCAACAGGCGCAGTGAGTGGAAGAGTCTAAGAGAGGCGTGACGTCAGAGATTACCAGGTGGAGGTCACACCGTCGAGGTTCCGGGGTCTTCCCGCCAGGCCAGCGGAAAAATTGAGCTCGAGTTCCCAATGCGGCCACGATGAATGACGTCTTACAGGGCAGGACAGGCATGTTTGTGTTGCGCTCGCTATCAGGGGTGGGGAAAATCAAAGATGATATAGCGCAGAAGACAAGGGTGCGTATCGCAGGGCTCCTTGTCAGGGAATGTTTTACAACAGACGGGGCCCGAGGAGAAATGGAGGAGGAAGCGCTAAAGATGCAATAAACAGAAATGCTACCAAGTTTTCAGACAGCGTACATGCTGGTCTTCGATCGCCGACGAGGACGATAAGGGAGCACTGTCAGCTGTGCATATTGAATTTCATGCGAAGAGCATCGCGGTTGAGTGGATTCTTCAAGAATTCGGCATGAGCTCAGCAGCTTCCCGCTCGTCCGTCCTCCTTCCCTCCCCTCCGGCCATTGCCCTCTTTACCCCCATCCTCGCCTCGAAAGCGTCCGCCTTCCCCCCTCTCCCCAACCGTGTCCCTCTTTTCCACTCCTGTCCTCGTGCGCACGTTCCCGGCGCCGTCTTCGCCCCGTCGTCCTCCTCCCGAGCTCTGCTGCTCCGCAAGCCATGGATTACGACCGTTACGACGCGTTTCTCCATCACATCTTCAAGCAGACCCAGGGCGACGCATGGTTCCGCCCCAATGAGGACAACATTGCTGTCGGAGTCGCCCTCCGCGTCGACAGTGGCGAGTACCGTCTGTTCCCCTACGAGAACCTCGGGCTCGAGCCCTTCGAGGCCGCCATGCGTGCTCTCAACCCGGCCGTTGCTGTCAAGGTCCGCAGCGCGGCCGTCCATGCGGCGTTCTCTGAAGTGTGCGTGTCATGATCGTCGCCCTTCACTAGCCAGAGAACGAGGGAGCTGACCGTCCAACAGTGCGCCAGAAGACAGGTCGATTTACATAGACGCGAACACGCGTATCCAGATTCTGGACACCATGGTAGACCTGCCGACTGCAGACAAGGAGCAGAGCGCGGCTTTCATTGTGAGTAGCCCGTTTTATATGAGAACGCGTCCTGTCCGTCGTGGAGCACCGCGAGGTGCGGTCGCGATATGCCCTTCGCGACCTTGCGGCATGATCATATGCCGGCACGTTCTACTCATTTCCGCGCACAAACCATGTTGGGAGCACGCGTCCCACCATGTCCTGTGATCGGTGTTAACTTCATAACCTCCGTTCTTGGACGTCTAAAAGTTGTTGCTTACACGACCTCGGCTTCTGTCTGGCCTGTCCCTGCCGATATCCACATTGCGTTCCTCGCGACGTTCATCTGTGAAAAGTGTGGGATACGTTGAGTCAAGGTGCGGGGACGGCGAGGCATTGGTCGAGGTCACGGCGCAAGGAAGGAATACAGCCACCGTCGCCGTCTGTGGACTGGCGCCTAGACGATCGGTGATCTGCAGCGGTGGCGGGATGGCGGTGCTCTCGCTCTTTCCTCCGCAACGATGGTTGTGCGCAGAGCGTGCTGAATAGGCTCTGGAACTATCGCGCATACACTCTGTTCGTGCATCGTGCACATGTGTGCCGTTTCGCTGACGATTAATTTATTGATTTTCAGCGCGACGAGCGTGTCCTCGTTGTTTGGTCAGACTCGATAGACACCATCATCCCGACATGCAATGACTTCGAGGAACGACTCATCAAGCTGCTCTGGCGTTCTCGCCCAGGACTCTCGGGCTCCCTTGCGCCGAGTGCCAGCAGCCATCCAGCGAGTGTGAATGGTGAGTAACTCTTATCTCGCGTCCACATTCCGTCATTCCGTCGTGTTTCGATGTCGAACCTCGCTATATGCGGCCATGGCGGCTCGAACGCTGGTCGCAATCTATGAGCCAGATATCCGGGTTTGTTGAGCCCCCTCGGTCAGACGTGGGTTTCATTCGACTTCCCATCCATTTAACCCGCCTAGATTTGCGTCAGGGAAAGTCTCCGTGGTTCCCTTGACCGCGCCTCTCCCCCGTCTCCTGATCCGCCCTATGTCCCCTTCGGTTTGTGCTGCGCTTCGTGCCTTTGCGAGTCTCCTGTCGCGGCGAGCCGTCTGGCTATCGCTAACTCCCCCTTCGCGCTTCCCTCCCTCCCATCGCTTACCACCATCCGTGCTGACAATGTCTCCGGGAATTTTCTACAGGCTCGCTCTCGGGCCATTCGCTGCAACAGCTGAACGCGCAGGCGTCGTTAACACAACTCCGTCGCACTTCCCTGCCCGCCCCGGGTGCTGGCACTGGCGCCCCCGGCAGAGGTACCCCGGTGCCCGGCACGCCCCGCGGGTTCTTCCTCGGCTCAGGAGGCGTGCTAGGCATGAGTGCGGAGGACCTCGCGCTCGAGAGCACGACGGCGCTGAAGGAAAAGGAAAGCGCTCCTGAGGGCCCTATCACGAAGACAAAGCGGACATGGTGGGGCGGGAAGAAGACGGTCACGATTGAGCCCGTGGACCGAGACATCGAGGCAGGCCCTGAGCCAAGGAGGGCGATGCTCCTGGCCCCGCTCTATAACGGACTTGCGGTGGCGTTGAGCGTATGTGGGTGTTATTTCCTTCATACAGTGAGGCGGATTTCGGGAGTTGATTGATGGATTTGTGAACAGTCTTCGTTGGGAGTGGCTTAAACATCCTGCTTCAAGAAGTAGAGCTCGATGGCAACTACACCCGGCTCACATTGTGTGCTCTACTACCCCTGTCCTTTTGTGTGTCATGGGTAAGCGTTTCTCCCGCCTACCTTATGTTGATGTGAAGACGTCCCTGATGCGCTGTATCTCGGCAGTTCTTTACACTCCAGATTGTGCAAAATGTCTCTATGTGCATCGGGCCAGTCGGCCAGTACCACAAGAATTCAAAGTACTACTCCGCCAACCGTCCTCGGCCCAACAAGCTGGTCGACAATAACTTGCCACACATCACCATCCAGATGCCCGTCTACAAGGAGAGCCTCGAAACTGTCTTGTAAGCCCGTGATCAGGTAGTCCATGGACAGCACGTGCTAACAATGAGTTCACAGAACACCATCCATCGAGTCGCTCAAAAAAGCGATGCAGACGTACGCTCGACAGGGCGGCACCTCCACGATCCTCATCAACGACGACGGCCTCCGCCTTCTGAACGTCGAAGACCGCGACGCGCGCATCCTCTTCTATGCCAACCACGGCATCGGCTGGGTCGCGCGCCCAAAGCACGACGATGCGCCGGACGGTTTCAAGCGCGCGGGACGCTTCAAGAAGGCGTCGAACATGAACTACGGCCTCTCGCTATCTCTGAAGGCAGAAAAGCACCTCGCGGACCTCCTCGCGCGTGAGCGCGCACGCCCGTCGACGGAGCAGACTGCCTCGAGTTCTCACGGGGAGGTACGCTACGGGATGCAGTACCGCAACCACGACGGCGAGGACCAGGGCGGCATCAACCAGGGGCAAGGCCAGCGCGTGCGCACATACACAGGGAGCGGCAGCGGGAGCGAGTCGGTGTCGGGTTCTGGCTCGCAGCTCGAGGATGCCGAGCTCCAACGCGACGACCGCGAGGAGCAGGCGCTTCAGATGGCGATCGACGAGGTGTACGAGGCGAGCGGGCGGCGCTTCCGGCCGTGGGCGGCGAACGGGCGTGCTTGCCGTTTGGGCGAGATCGTGCTCATCGTCGACTCGGACACCGTCGTGCCAGAGGACTGTCTGCGAGACGCGGCGAGGGAGATGGCGGAGTGCCCGACGGTCGCGATCATCCAGCACGAGTCGGACGTCATGCAGGTCGCGCATCATTACTTCGAGAACGGCATCGCGTACTTCACAAGGAGGATCAATAAATGCATCTCGCTCAGTGAGTTGTTGATTATCCGTGCCCGATGGGGGGTGGGCGTGAGACTGACGCCGGTGTCATAGGCGCCGCCAATGGCGAGGTTGCCCCTTTCGTCGGTCACAATGCCTTTCTTCGCTGGAAGGCTTTGCAGGACGCTGCATTCATAGACCCTGCGGACGGCCAGGAAAAGATCTGGTCCGAGTCGAACGTATCGGAAGACTTCGATATGGCGCTCCGTCTGCAGATGCGTGGCTACATCATCCGTTGGGCAACGTATTCGAAAGGGGGATTCAAAGAGGGAGTCTCGCTCACTGTCGACGACGAGCTCAATCGCTGGCAGAAGTACGCGTATGGTAAGCTGTTGTGCCGTGCTCGATCAATGTGATCACTGAGGAGGGTGTGGCGCACAGGGTGTAACGAGCTTCTGTTCAACCCGTTGGTGCAGTGGTGGAGAAAGGGCCCGATCGCACGCCAGATCCACCGATTCATGTGGTCTGGCGCGCCCCTTCACTACAAGTTCTCGATGATGGCCTACATGTTCTCGTACTGTGAGCTTTCGTTTCGGGTCGCGTCCTGGCTTGAACTTCTCTGATAGCCATTCCTGCGCGGCAGACGGGATCGCCGCGGCGATCACGATCAGCATCATGAACTATGTGCTCCTCGGGTTCCAGCTCCCGGTGGATGGCTTCTACCAGCACAGTTTCGAGGTCTGGTTGGCCACCACTGTGGTCTTCTTTGGCTCGGGGAACGTCGGTTACACGCTTCTCGAGTATCGTCTCGGCCAGAGGTCCCTCGTAAGTCGAACGGAATGCAACAACAGGAAAGGTGCTAATCGCCTTGTGTAGTTCGGCTCCTTGATCCAGAATGTCACATGGATCCCCTTCTTGTGCGTTGTTTCTCTGTCTGTCGTGGCGGCGCCGGATCGTCGCTGACTCCGGTGGCGTGCAGTTTCTTCTTCTTTGGAGGACTATCGATCCCCGTGTCGCAGGCGATCCTCGCACACTGCTTCTCGTACAACATGACGTGGGGCGCAACGAAGAAGGAAGTCGAGCGATCGAATTTCTTCAAGGAAATCCCCAAGATCTTCAAGCGCTTCTGGTTCTCGTGGCTCGTCGCCTGGACCGTCGTCTTCGGCATGATCATCCTCAGCACCCCCGCCGTTCCCATCCAGTGGCGCATAGACGGCTCGGCCTGGGCCGTCATCTTCCCTCTCGCCGTCGTCGCTGGCGGTCACATCCTCTTCCCTGTGCGTCCAACCCGTTTATGTCCCTCTCGCGCTTGTGCTCACTACTTCGCAGATCGTCCTCAACCCCTGGTTGATGGTCTTCTCATATTGAGTGCATCTCGCACTGTCTGCGGGACCATTTACTTTACAGCGTGACGACGCACACTATCCATACCCTGCCATACCTCCCGATGGACCATCCTCGACTTATTTACGCTATGTTATATGAACGGACTAGAATACTCGCCGTCCTAACTTCATGCTCTCTGAACGCCGGTCGCTACCTTCTAAACGAATGGGCCCTACGTCCATATTCCAATGAACTCCCCCTATCCTTGTCCAACATGCTCAGACTGGCCGAGAACAACGTGCGTATTCTTCCCCTCCTTAAGCCCCATCAGAACCATTCATTACCCTCCATACCATCGATATAGTACGTGCCACGTTGTCTATCGAACTGCGGTACCATATGTCAACGATCACGACGCCCGTTGCTCCATGACCTCCTGTAACCCTGTGCCGGTCTTGTTTTTCATAGCGAACTCACGATTAGAATGCTCGTAATATTTCTCCGCACGTTAGTCGATACCACTCATTGCCCCTAGTTCCTACGGTTAGTAACGCACTGCAAGCTTCCATTAGCACCCATGACAGTCTAAGTATACCGTGCCTGGCTCGTATAATGAAGCGATGACACAGAGGGCCGGGTTTGGAGGTCCTCAGGCTGCAAGTTCTTCCAGCGAGATGCTGCGCTCCCCCGAGATACGCGGAATGATTGAAATTGCAGCCACGACGGCCTCCTCAGGCACGTGTATTTTCCAGCGTTACATAACCGTAATCTATGGAGAGGATGGTGGAAATATTTCCCTGGAACATTATTACCTTACTGACCCGCGAAAGGCCAACCATTGCATACTCGGCATATGCCGAGAGAAGTGGCGAGGCCGTAAATGGCCAGTCATTAAGTTCGACGAGCGGGGAAACGCTTGTGGCGAAGTTCTCATGGTCCAATAGCTACAATATAGGATATCCACAGAGTCCATAATTAAATTGACATGCGAAAGTTTGAGTCCACAACAAAAAAACAGCTTCGTATCCGGACAACATGGTAACCGCTCACAATTCGGTCCTCGAAAGCAACTCGTCAGAGGGTGGGCTCAAGTTCCAAAGTAACCTGCAGAAGCTATGAGTCCCGAACCAAGTCCCCTGAGTCAAAAATATCGCTTACCCCAGAAATACACCTCTCAATCATGAACTCCGTCGCTGTAGAGAAGGGCACTATACTCCCCGCCACCTTCACCGCGCACTTCGGGCAGCCTGTCGTGACGGACCCGATGAACGCGGTGAGGAGCTCTGGGGATGTAGCGAGCGACGGCCTCACTTCTCCATTGAGCTTCTCACAGAGCCGCTCAAGATATTCCACCAACGCCTGCGGATACTCCTTCGTCTTCCATATGCTATGCATCTTCTCGTCGAGGCGCGTCCGGGGCAGAGGGCAATGCCTTTCCCCACAGCTGAACGTGACGCACTCCCAGCACCCGCTCTCCTGCATCCACGGCGGTATGCGGCCCCGGGCGAGGCTGAGCGCACCGCACGCCGCGGAGGCGCACGCTTTCCGATAGTCGAACAGGTGGCACAGGGTGCGCACGGAGATGAGTTCGAAGCCTGGGACGAAGGGAGGCACCGGAGGCAAGGAGAGGGTTTCGCGGGCGGCGCGGCGCGCGACGTCTTCGAGCCGGTAGGCGCAGGCGAGCGCGTACACGCTCAGAGGGTGGCAAGCCAGGAACGGGGAGTGGAGAAGAGCGCGGCGGGCGCGAGACGTCACCGCGCACATCTCGTACTTCTTCCCCGCTTCGAGGAGCGCGTGCACCGTCTCAACCGTGCCGGCAGGGTCCTCGAAGGCGGCTTCCTGGAGGTAGCAGAGGTCCAGGATGGCGCTCCAGACATGCATAGGTTCTGTGACGTCAACGACGGGTTTAGTGGGCTCCGGGCCAGCTGCAGGTTGTGGTATGGGGAGCATGTCCGCGAAAATGGGAGACATGTTCGCAATCAGGAATTTGTGAATGTGGTATTCAACGCCCTCCGACGATCGTATGATGAGGTCGCCATTGGAGGAATTCAGGTAAGGGGGCTTCAGTTCTGACATGGCAGGGGGTAGTTGAGGGAATCGGGTGGTGCTGGTAACAGCAGTCGAGGGAATTAGCCGAACGATGTGGGACGATGCTGGCACTGCATACTGTACTGACCTACAGCACACATGTACCCCAAGGCTGCGACGTGAGAAAATGATCGTGGGGCCAGAACAAGGCGGCCTGATTGGAGCGGAAGATTGCGGGGATACGCAGAGCACCTGGAACCATTCATGGGAGACTCAATCAGCAAGAGACAAACGTGAACACCAGGCGGCGCCCAATCACTCACCGAAGAAAGAAAGAAAGCAGCGGCCCACTGCGCCACCTAGGCCTCCGACGTGCTCCAATATCAAGTAATACAGTATTGGCAACGATGCTGGTTGATGGCCCCACGCCGACATCTAGGACCATTGCAACTAGCAAACCTGTCGTTAAAGGCGCTGGTAGACATCGGAGAAAGTGAGACAGCGGAAGGCACGGAGCTGGCGTATTCAACTCCCCAAATGCAGCGAAAACGCCAGCTGGAATTCAGTCCGAAACGAAGTCAAACGATCACGACCATGTCTCCAAAGACTGACATGTAGCTCGGAAATGAGCTTCCGGGCCTCCCAGGTTGAGGCCTGAAAGGCGCTGCTTTCCTCACTTGTCCCGGACAAAGCACACAGGTGTTTGTGAGGAACCGCATGATCAGGGCAGAAGAACAGAAGCATGGAGCCTGGAGGCGATGTGGGATTTATGGGTCTCGAGGTTCTACGGCTTGCTCCCGACTCCAGAATACACCGTCTGATGCTGAGGCACTGGGGCCAGGACGGCGCTTCCTAATTAAATTATCGAAGCCCCCGCAAGAGTGGGCAAGACGCGTTACCACCCACAAAGAACCAAGGAAAAGCGTCGCAAGGATGCGCAAGGAACTCGAAGGAGTTCTTCTAACCTCTTTGGCATCGAAGATTTGGGCCTTTAAGGAACGACATTGGTGGTAGCTCAGCAACAACGGTCCTGACACAAGTAAAGAGGAAAGCACAAGGGCAGGAATAATGCTCAGCTCGTGAATGAACTAAGGCATTGTCGGTTGTGGAACTTGAAGGGGCCTCGGAGGGACTCGAGCGGACGGCGAGGCTGAGCGTCGTTTTCCTCAGATAAGCGCCAGAGAACATAGACGCCTACAACCTGATGCCGAAGGCGGCCATACCTTACACTGACAGGCTTTACAGCGCGCCCTCTGGCATCTCTAAGTCTTTCTATTAAAATATAAACATCTGTGGGAAGGAGATTCATGTGAGAAATGAGTAAATGAATGTTTATGTTTCTTATATTGCCAGCGTGGACCGGACGCACCTGACTGGAGAGCTCTGGAAAGACTGTGTGTGGCAGATTCTCTGTGTCGCTCGAAGCCAAGGATGACAATGATACAGTACCTGGACCTATACTCCTGTATCGTAATAAAACCTTTGGAGATGATCTGTGAAGGTATTAGTGGCTCCAAAACGGGTTATGCCTGGTGGGGGTGCCGTTGAAAATGCTTCCAAGTCAAGCGCCAAGTGCGAGATTGTGCATGCTGGCAGCCTAACGGGGTCAACGAATCCTTACGCGCACTGATGTGTTCTTGAATCTGGAATTCAAACTTGGGGCATTTCTATGGATGGAAAGTAAGACTCAGACCGCGTCCCAATGGAAGATCTTTCATAGTGGTCATCGGTCGGCAGGACGAATGCTGACTTGCAAGGCTGCGAGTTCCATCCACATCGTTCGGCCGGCTCAGAGTCACTAGGGAGCGCTTAGATGCGCGCCTGTTCAAGCGCCTTGACACTCCGCATTGACAGTCGTCACCAGCTTCAAGTTGGACTCATCGGCCCCGGCATTTGCAAAGTTTGTCCATCATGATCCTTGCTCGGGGAAAGAGACTCCGCGGACCATCGCTTCGAACTTGGGTTTCCGATCGCAAGTTCTTCACTGTATCCGTTTCGAAATGGTAGGCCACTAACCCAGTACAGCTCGGTGCAGGAAATGTTAACGTTGTTCTGTCAGAAATTCGTCACAGCGCTCCAGGCGGGGTCCTTCCGTATATCCGTCCTCCGCCATTGTCGCTCGCAGCAATATGCTATATAACACCTCGACCATTCCAGTGCGATCGTATGGGGTAAGGACCTTCGTCACTCGTCGGGCTGCCTTGTGGTAAGCCACGCTGGCACACAATGTACACCTTTCCTGCTTGTCCTCGCGATCCTTCTCATCCGATTGCTGTGGTCGGAATGGCTGCCACCTTCCCCGGTGCGGCGTGCGTCGATGACCTGTGGAGTTTATTGCAGAAAGGGGTCAGTTCAGTCTCCGAGGTGCGCAGGCTCGAGTCATACACCCAGACGACTACCTGACCACTGAACGAATGGCTACAAGGTCCCTCCTGAGCGGTTTGATCTTACCGATCTTGCAAAGGACGCTGTCGATCTTACTACCGAATCGCACAAACTCTACGGCAATTTTCTTGCGCACCCCGACTCTTTCGACAACTCCTTCTTCCACATATCTCCCCGCGAGGCGCAATCCATGGACCCTCAGCAGCGCCTCCTTTTGCAAGTCGCATATCGTGCCCTTGAGAACGCGGGCTATACTCCGGATGAAACTCCCTCGTGGAATCCAGAGACTTTTGGAACATACATAGGCGTCGCAACACACGACTATGAACATAATCTACGCGATAGCATTGGCGTTTATTACAGCACCGGTAGGTTTCTCGTCACCAGCTTCCGCAGTACGATAATTGTCTATCCCTCTGCCAGGCACGTTGCAGTCATTCTTAGGCGGCAAGATTGCGTTCGCGTTTCGTTTCAGTGGACCCACTCTTGTTCTCGATACAGCTTGCTCCTCTTCCATGGTTGCCCTACATCAAGCCTGTAGAGCGTTGCAAAGCGGAGACTGTAACGCCGCATTGGCCGGCGGGGTGAACGTCATCACTAGCCCCGAAGTGCGTCGTATTACGTTTCGACTGTGGCCTCGAGCACTTAGTTGCCTTCCTTCCAGATGCATGTAGGATTGTCTCAAGCACATTTCCTCAGCAACACCGGCCAATGTCGCCCGTGGGATGTATCTGCGGATGGGTACTGCCGCTCCGAGGGGTGTGGCCTGTTCGTGCTCAAGCGATTGGACGATGCTCTCGCGGAGAACGACAGAATACTAGGCGTCATACGAGGCATCGAAGTCAACCAATCGGGAAACGCTCATTCCATCACCCACCCCCATGTCCCCACCCAGGTCGCGCTCTTTGAGAAACTCCTTACTGGCTCTAGCGTTCACCCGCACGAGATCAACGTCGTAGAATGCCATGGAACGGGGACACAGGCGGGAGATCCCGCCGAGCTAGAAGCAATTCGCAAGGTATTCGCCATTGGACGAGCCGCCGAAAATCCCCTCCACATCACGTCAGTCAAAGCAAACATCGGGCATGCTGAAGCCGCGTCCGGTGCCGCTAGCTTGGCGAAGCTCATCCTGATGTTCCGCGAGAAGACGATCCCGCGCCACCCGTCGCTCGTGCAACTCAACTCCCGCATTCCTGACCTTGGCATAGGCAACGTTCGGATAGATATTGTCAACGTTCCCTGGAACTGTGATGGCACTCGAATGGCGCTGCTTAACAACTTTGGGGCATCTGGCTCGAATGCAGCGCTTATTCTCGAAGAATACGTGGTTCCTCCGAGGTCTGAACATGTCTTACTTCCCACTGGACTTGTAGCAGGGATAGCCTGCAAGACCGCCGTCGCAGCTGAGAAGCTTCGAGCTGCATACATGGCTCATCTGGAAAGCTCCCACGAAGATCCCGCCTCCTTGTGCGACTTCGCATACTCTGCCACTGTAAGGAGGCAAATGCATCCGTTTCGTATCTCCGCGGCCGGCGCGTCCAAGGAGGAGATCGTCCAAGGGTTCCGTTGCGCCCCCGTCAGTGAAGTCCGTCTTGCCGACAAGGTGGTGTTCCTGTTCTCGGGGCAAGGTTCGCAGTACGCAGGGATGGGAGCTGAACTGTACAGGGAGTTGCCGTTCGTGTCTAGGATCGTGGACGAATGCGACCGGAAGCTTACTGACTGGGGCTTCGATACCATCCTCGATGTCTTCGGCATGGTCTCACCAGCTCAATCACCTTGTGTATCTCCAAACATGCAGACTCAGCAAACAGCGCTGTTCGTTTTAGAGCATGCTCTGGCCCAGCTTTGGACTTCGTGGGGAGTTCGTCCTGCAGCCGTGATGGGACACTGGTACGCCTCATGATGACTTATCGCAATTATTGACTGAGGGGAAATACAGCTTCGGAGAATTTATGGCATTGGTAGTCGCAGAGGCTCTGACCCTGGATGATGCGCTGAAGGTTGTCGCAACTCGTGCGCAACTCATCTCAGAAAAGTGCTCCCCGGGAGAATCGAACATGGTGTCTGTACGGGCGTCTGTGGAACAAATCAGGCCGCTGCTCGTCGGGACTCCCGGTCTGGGGATTTGTTGTTTCAACAGGTACGTCCTTGGAAATTCCACCGAGTTGCGCTCCGACATTCTGACACAAATTACTGCAGCGCATCGCACCAGACCATAGGCGGCCCAATCGACCAACTGCAAGTGTTCGAACAGGCGTGTGCGGAGCGTGGGTTCCACTGCACGCGACTTGACATACCATTCGCCTACCATTCGAAAACGATGGACCCTGCCTTGGATGGCCTTCGCGAGGCTGGTAAAGGAGCCGCCTTGACCGCGCCGAAGATCCCTGTTCTCTCCAATGTTGCTGGTGCCATGGTTCTACCCGGAGACCAGAGTGTGTACGTCTCAGACTACTTCGCTCGTCACTGCCGGGACCCGGCGCGATTCGGTCCTGGAGTCGTCGACTTTCAGTCCGTCTTCGACATATCGACGGTCGCAGCATTCATCGAGATTGGACCTAACCCATCTACCCTCTCCTTCCTACGCGGTATCCAAGAAGACGGTGCACCGCTGTTCTTGCCGTCGTTGCGAAAGAACAACCCTGCCTTCAACGTGCTGTGTGGCACGTTGGCGCAACTATACCGCACGTCTGTGCCGGTGAATTGGCGGAAGGTCTTTGCCGACCTCGCGCCGGAGGCGAGGTTAGTTGACTTGCCGCCGTACCCGTTTGCGGATACTAGATTTTGGGTGCCGTACAAGAGACATGGATCATCGATGGCTGCGGAACCTCTTGACGTATCTTCATCAGTTTCCACTACCGCGGTTTCCTCTCTCGAGATCCCCCTTGACGATGTCGTGGACCTCATCCAAGGACATCGAGTCCTCGGGTTCCCCCTGTGCCCGGCTTCTGTGTACGTAGACCTTGCGCTTGCTGAGGCGCTGCGCGTACTTCGAGGACACGCACACTGGAGCAAGACGGATACCCTTGACCTTGTCGATATCTCGATGCCCGTGCCGCTGGTGCACGTCACTGACCGCCAGATGAAACTGCTTGTACACGTCGACGTCAGTCCTTCCGCCCACAAGCACTTTGGAGCCTTCAGGATATTGTCAACCTGTGTGGACAGGAGTGAGACCGTCTGTATAGGCTTCCTGAAGCAGACCTCCATGGAAAATCGTTCTTCGAAGTTGTTCTGTGAACGTGCTGCCGTGGAGCGCGAGATACGTCGAATTGGAGATACGCCCTCCGCCGAGATGTTGAACTCGCGGACTGTCTACGACCTTCTCTTTCCACAGGTGGTCGCTTATGGGAGACAGTACCGCGCGATCAAGACAATCACCATCGATTCGGAGTCTTTCACTGCCTATGCCGTTTGCCACTTGCCCCAGATGAAGGCCATCGACGTGCGAACACACTACTCTGCGATCAACTCAATCTTCGTCGATAGCCTCTTCCATATCGCTGGATTTCTCGCGAACTTCATCTGCGGGATGAACGGCCAGGACGTCTTCATATGTTCTCAGGTTGACAAGGTCAAAGTGCGCCCCGACTTAACGAATCCGTCGGCTCCGTATGGACTTTACGCGTCCGCGGTGCACATGGAGGATGCCATCATAGTTGTGGATGTCTTTGCCGTGGACACGCATGGCCCTCGGCGCGAAATCCTGGCCTGCTTGAAGAGGGCGCATTTCCGCCGGGTTGCCGTGTCCAGTTTCAGGAAGCTTCTATCGCTTGCCTCAGGGCGGCCATTTGGCGATCCTGAAGGCCCTTCTGAAGGCCTGTCGAAGCGAGGCTGCCTTCCGGCTGCGCAAGAATCAGCATCCTTGCACGCAGAAATCGTTCATATCATCTCCAAGACTTCCGACATCCCGCGTGCCGACATCTCTCCCGACGCGGAGCTATCGAAGCTGGGAATCAACTCCCTGATGATCTGGGAGGTTGTTGCCCGTCTCCGCGCCCTCCTTCCAACCTCTGGCCATGCGATCGATGTGCGCATGTTCGCGGGAGCGACGACAGTGGACGATCTCGTCCGTATCATTTCCGACCAACGTGGTCGCCGTGACGAAGTTCGGGCAGATTCGGCGCGGTTGGTCGCGTCGGACAGCCAGACCACTCTCTGCGAGATGGTCGATGACTCGGGGCCTGGTCATATCGAGGTAGTTTTGGATCACCGGGCTGAGCATTCGAGAACACGGCGGCACAATGCTATGGGGAGCCCCCGTGGACTTGAGGAGCTCTATCAGGAGTCGATCACGTCTATTGAAGTGTATGGCCGCTTCTCGGAGAGCTCTGACAGCCAAGTTGAAGTCCAAAACAATGTCGTATACAGCATCTGGCGACTACAGAGCTCGAAAGATTATCCTCGCATAGACAACCCGCAATCGTCAATGTTCGGACGCATGGGGGAGCCCTCGCGTTCGCTCGCGCCGCGCAAGAGTTCGACGCCTCTCATCCTTATCCACGACGGATCTGGATTGATTTCCGGTTACACCAGGCTGGCGCCGCTCGGGCTCGACGTATGGGCGGTCAGGAACCACGATTTATCTGCGACGCACGCCTTTTTGGCAGGTGGTCCTGGAAGCGAGCTCACGAGCCTGGCGCAAGGATACCTCCACCTGCTCACGACTGAGCTCCTCGGTCGCGAGTATGGCGAAGGCTGCGAATGCATTCTTGGTGGTCAGTATCGCAACGCTGAATCATAAGTGAAGCACTGATTGAGGTCTGTGTCAGGCTGGTCGTTCGGCGGAGTTGTCGCCTACGAACTTGCGCGCCACCTTCCTGCGAAGGGTTTTCTAGTGAAGGGACTCATTTTAATCGACGCGCCTGCACCACAGTGTGGTTCCCTGCTTCCAGACGCGCTCATCAGTAATGTCATAGATCAAATTGGCGTGCCCAGTCGTACCGCGGAGCATTTGAAGGCGCAAATGAAGCGCGCATCCCGAGCCTTAGTAAATTATGGCCGCCCGACGTCGCAGTGGGGCATGGCTGTTCGGAATCCACCTGCTGTCTATCTGCGTTCAAGGGCAGGAATGGATATCGCGGCCATCGAAGGGGAGTTGGATCCTCGTGAGCGCGCGTTCCTGACAAAGGAGGGTGACGAATGGACGATTCCCCACTGGGAGACGATATTAGGGAAGAAGGTAGAAGTGTTGGATATCCCAGGAGATCATTTTGCAGTATTCGATGAGCAAAACGTGCGTTCTTCTCTCGTTCTCGTCCGGTCCTCCTTTGTCGATGCCGGACTGACCGTGATGAGATGGCAGGTCGCGGTCGTGGCGGGGCAAATCAAGAAGGCGACACGGATTCTGCTATCAAAATGATCGTCCTCGGCTTGGACCTCCCGCACCGTTTCGCATTCTGGCACCCAGACTCGGCTCTACCCGCCAAATACCTTGCCAATTTTGCCAGTTATTTGTTGTTCCCGATTATATGGATAAACCTTATGTCTAGCGACGTTAAGTTCATTCCGGATCTGACGCCCTTAAGTAGTGTTCTCAACGCCAATGAAAGAAGCCCGGTCGTGTTTTCGGCCGAATGACAAACCACCGGTCGAGGATGGAGGAAGCGTGATCATAAACGAAGGGTGCGTTGTGGATGACCTTGTTTTTATACTCCAAGAAACTAATTGCGAAGTTCGCCGTAGGAATATACGGCCCAAATGCCGAGCAGCTGCAGCTCTTGTGCACCTCCGGAAAAATCCATTTTGTCTGCGTGGTATGTGCGGTCGTTGAGGTGAGTCTGAGCTCACCCTGTCAAGCTGCTTTCTAGGGCGGTATAAGTGATGCTTTTCATCCTGTAACCACTTGAGCCTCAGGCCTCAGGCCTGACCGCACGGCTTTCACCTTACCGTGTATGATGGAGATTTTCACCGTGGCCCTGGGACCTGGGACCGTTACAGTGAGGCCCGAGGTGGAATGGGTCCAGCCGTCCGATCGTGCGGCGCCGATGGGTAGGACATGCCAGGACATGTCATGCTGCAACAACGCCGATCGAACTTTACATGTTTGCAAAACCTACTCAAGTCAGAGTTAATCGGCCCGTCCATTTCGTCATGGCTGTAAGGGCGTACAGTCTAGTCTTTAACGTTGGTGTCCGGACGCGTCTCCGTTTGGCAGGTTTCCGCGGTGATCGGCGAACATTTTACTTTCTGTTCTGTTTGCATGCTCTTGCCATTTTATGACCGTCCTCCATCCACACAACGAGGTCATTATCGTCTGCATTTGGAGGCAATCGCGGCATCGCGATCATGACGGTTCGACGCAAATCCCTCCCCTGCACTTATGGGACTCGGAGGGACTCGGCGACAGTCTAAGTCTTGATATGAGATCTCGAACACAGGCCGTTGACCTTCCGAGGCTTGATTCCAATTACAATCACCCCGCAGCGTATGTTAGTGTCTCGCCTTCGGCGACTTCCAATCTTGCGATTAGCTTGACCCTCACAACGTCCTTTGCTTGACGTACCTCTTAATCCTGCTTCCCGCTCTGCTCGCCCCCGTTTGTCCCCTGCCTGTTTGTGGTCAGCACACATACCTCGCGCGGAAGCAACTTCTGTTCGGAATCGCCCACCGCCTTTCTGCGACAAGGTGACGACGTTCGTGCAGGACATCTGAGTATACTTGTCTTCTTAACTCTTTGTTCATTATTTATTGCGCGGCTTCAGCTATGGCCCAATGTTCATCGGCGTGATGCTCAATACTTTGTTGTATGGGGTGATGTTCACTCAAACGTACCTGTATATCAACATGTACAAGGAGTGAGTACTAGTGTCCTTGTCATGTATGTTCATTGTCTCTCCGCGTTGACCTAATGCCGGTAGTGGTCGGACCTGGATAAAAGTTTTTGTGAGTCCCAACTCTTCTGTTTCTCTCGACGCACAGGATGGGCTTTCAATTTTGAATTTCCCAACTAGGTACTTACCTTATTCGTGTTCGACACTGCCAACACTGGGTTCGGAATTGCATTCATGCACGAGCCGTTGATAAACAAATTTGGTAAGTATCGCTCAAGCTTCAATTACTATGTTTCGTATTGAACGAAATTATGCCCGCTGGGTGGTAGGGAACTTCGAGGCGGTTATGACGGCCAATTGGAGTACGTCTCGACCTTCCTTCGCTTATGACTCGGGGTGTTTGTTACGATATGGTGTTCTTCAGTGCTTATCACAGGTATGTGAAGATGTCCTCGGTATTGAATTCATTCTTTGAATAAAATCTCCCATGTTCATCCGGACCCGATGATGACGGTGAGATCATAGCTTCCTAGCTATCAACTTCTTGATTGTCTGAGGCTTGCCTTAAGCGATTATTGCTACTCTTGTACAAATTTTCTTCGCATGGCGTGTGAAGGTCTTGACGTCGAATCGTATGACCGTGGCCATCATCCTACTTTGCTCCATTATACAATTGGGTGCGTCGCACTTCTGTGGTTATCAATTTGAACACTGATTGACTCTACATCTTTCAGCTGGAGGAATAGGCTGCACCGTCACTCTTGCGATAGTCCCCCACTTCTTCGGGGTCGACAAGTTCAGAATCCTTGGCATCATATGGCTCGCAGCAGCAGCCTTCGCTGGACATAGTTATATCCGCTGCACTCGTATGGCAACTGGTACGTTTAGCCAGTCATCATGATCCATGTTGACCTTGAGAGGCTTCGTTTCATCTCGAAGAGGAAACACAAAACGGGGATGACGGTTACAGACGAGATAATCGACAGAATCATTCGCTGTGAGTGGAAGGTCTTGGCTTTGTGCAGTGTTGTCGCTTTAACGCACTCCTGCTGACCAACGCCATTTTCTTGCTGTTGACACAATGACCGTCCAAACCGGTCTCCTTACGTCTCTTTTCGCAGTGCTGGGTCTCACCCTTTACTTAACTATCGTACGTGAGACAGTTCACTGCCCTCGATCCACCTGCTATCTCCATCGGGCCCTTTCGATACTGATACCCTCTTTTCCAGCCTACTGGGTGGAACTTCATGTTCAACATGCCCCTTGCAAAGCTATATACGAATTCGCTCATGTCTTCTTTGAACTCCCGACGCACGTGGGGTGCTGGGAATAGCAGCGGCAGTGGATCTGTGGATGCACGCAGACAGAGGTCCGGGACGGTCAACGTGAACGTCCTGCGCGGTGATGAAAGGGGGTGGTATACTCGGGTTCGTGTCTTCCACTGGCCATCTCTGCTTCCCCCAGCACTCTGCCATACAATTGCTTGTTTAACCCTCCACTAGAGCTTTCTTGCGCACCTATCCCAAGAGGACGAATCGTATATATCCGCGTCGCTATGCTTTTACAAGGGTAGATGAACTTCCGGGGACAAAGTTGCGAATCAAACTGTCTAATGAACACCGGGAATACCGTGCCCTACCATGTATGCATTCAGGCTGTCAGCCAGGCGCCCCGTCAAAGCAAGCTGGTACCCACCGGTTTTAGCAGTGAATTCCTTGTTGACGAAGTCTCCAGCAGTGTCAGCATTTTTGTCGCTCTGGCAGTGATCGATGTTCATATTCACGATCCATGTTAACCGCCCGGTGACTCGAACACACAGCAGCCGAAGACTCACGATGTTGACCCCAACCTTCTGGCCGGCCGACTCGATGCCCTTGTCGAGCCAGTCCTGCTTCTGGCCAGTCTGCTGCTGCTGCTGCCCCTGACTGCCCATGGCAGCCTGCGTGCCCTGCTGCCCCTGTCCCTCGTAGCCGCCAGCGACGCCCGAACCTACGACTCCGAGACCGCCGCCCATATCGCCACCCTGCGAACGCTGAACCTGGTCGTAGACACTGCCAGTCTGACCTTGTTCGAAAGCTTCGGGCTGCGTGCCGCCGCCAGGGACTTGGGTGAATTGTGATTGTTTTCCAGTTCCCGAGGTGTTGAAGGGGTCGGACATGGTGTGGGTTGTTATGAGTGCACTAGTTGGGTGGACAAGTTTAAGAACAGCGAGTACTAGGAGGCATCCCCTGCGTCGAGTGAGGGTGTTATATATTACAGAAACTGGCGGCTGACATCATTGTGGAGGCATGATGCCTCCTGATCGATATTGGGACCAGAAAGCGCTGCAGTAACCATGACGTTCAGGGCTCCAAGGATTGTCAACGAATCGAGAGAGGGAGGCGAGGCGGCGGAAGGGGGATTAAGGAAATCATAGTATACTGGGATCGGATGTTCGCCATGCTTGAGACGCAAGATGCACTGAAGAGCCACTTTATTTTTCAGCCGTCGATGAAAAGAATTGGGAGGGTGTGTCGCAGGTCCTCGAGTTAATGACAGGGGGTGGGGGGTATAGGAAGTCGAAGGAACGCATGTGCGAAGGAGCGCACGTAGAACTCGACTGCAGACCGCTGAACCTCCGAGAATTGGCCCGCTGTCATCTTCCCGTCCGTTTTACGGCCTGAAGAACTACCATTGGACATCCAGGGCATCAGGACAGCACTCGAGCAAACGCTCGAAGGGCGTGCCAGCAGTATTGCCGAAAGTCTGGCCCGAGCGACGGCAGCACAGACAGCCCCACGACGGCTCTCCCCAAACACCGGAGACGAGCATCTCGCGCTCCCACTTGAAGCGTCCGGACCAGTCGGCGGTGTTGACGAGGAGATGGTCGAGTGCCATCAACTTCGCGCGGAAGTTAAGCTCGTGTGATTCCCAGAGCAGCGTCGCCCTGACCGCGGGGTTCGTCGCGATCATGTCAGCGGCGACGGAAATGCCCTCGAGTGAGACGACGATGTCGGTGGAGGAGGGGACCATGTGCCCGACCTGGTGGAGAAGCGCGCCGACTCCGTTACGCTCCTCGAGCCGTCACTTCGCCCGGCGGGCATCCGAGCTCGTCCCTCCCGCACGCACGGAAGTTTGGGGGGTTGTAATCGCCCCAGAGCGCGGCGCGCCATTCGGCGATCGACAAGGGCTTGGAGGACAGAGTCTTGTCGAAGAGGGAGGCGCGGCAGAACTCGCGGATGCGCACCAAGTTGTGGAGATATCGGCCCACCTTCTCATCGACGCGCGCGCGTTCGGGATGGGGTGGCCTTCGGGCAAGGGGGCATTTCCACAAACAGTGTCGAGGAGAAACGGCGGGGGATAGAAGTACAGCGCGGAGTTGCTGGTCTGCGGGAGTGGTGAGACAGAGCGCAGAGCAGCGGCCCATACAGGAGCGGGTTCGCAAAATGGGGAAGGGAGGAAGGTCCGAGATGGATGTGGTGGGCCTGACGGCGTCGAAGCACTAGTGAAGGCCCCACCGAGCGCAGCCTGTTCGGCTGCGGCCTCCCTGCGTTTCCTGCGCCTTGAAGTCTTGGACGATGAGGGGTCGCTGTCGGTAGGAAAAGCAGCACGCATAGCCAGATGTGTATTTTCACTGCTCCCCTTCTCGATTCGAGCGCGCTTATTGTCAGGAAGACCTTGAGGAATTTTGGGAACGCTGGCCAGGTTCATATACTCGAGGTGTGATCCGCCAGGTGCTTCGAGACGGACATCAGCATGCCAGTCAACCAACTCCCTGTAACGTTCGGCGCGGACTCAGTCTTATGGAGGATCGGCGGGCTGCACGGTGAGTCCGACATACCCGACGGGAGGCCTTCGGGGTCGACGACCCTCCAGATGACGAACTCTCGAGTCAGCGGTTGGATGAGCCACACAGGGAGACCAAGCTGGCACTATGTTTGCGCGTCGGTGAGCTCGCGGACGAAGCCGCCAAGGACAGGGAGCAGGGTGGTGCTAAAATCGACCGTAGATTCGAGACGAGGAACAACCTAGTCCATTTACGTCTTCAGTCCCGCCAGCTCCAGGCAGAGACGTTGCACATGGGCGGCCACAGCGATGGCGGTCCTGCTGTGTGACGCGACGTATGTCATCCTGTCGACCACTTGCCGTAGGAGCATCATCAGGAAATCTCCGTAGCGCTGCACGTTCTCTCGAGCGTTCTTCGTCGCGTGGAAGCGTTGGATGGCTAGGTTCGCGGCTGTGGCTAGCTCGCTGCGCGTCTCTTGGTTGATGAAACTGAGATCCTTCACCATCAACTCTAGGCGTTCTGTCCAATCCGACGAAGGGTACAGGGACTTGAACAGGACTCGAGGTAAATGAGAGAGAGCGGGTTGGCGGGGGATGCAGGCAAGATGCATCATGCCGTCGACGTAAGGCTGAGGCCACCGTGAGTATTCATGGACCCTAGGGACAGGATAGTCCATGTTCGGCGACGTGAAGATGAACCCATCCAACGCGACGCGGGATGCAACCTTTCCCTCCCAAGTCTTGCACGCCCGCGGTGCTGTTTGACATCTAATTAAGTAGATTTGTTGTTGATGGTGTGCATTGGTCACAAACCTATGCCCGCGCGGTTGGCAACTAAGGGGATGGAAGGCTAGATGAGGAGAGGTATGGAAGGCATGAGTAAAGCCACTAGTCAACGAGAACGAAGACGTATACCGGTCACGTATGACATACCATTGCAGTGCTATGATAGGCTTCGATCCGACATTGCGCTCATTAAAGCA
Source organism: Ganoderma meredithae (assembly GCA_022814645.1). NCBI lineage: Eukaryota > Fungi > Basidiomycota > Agaricomycetes > Polyporales > Polyporaceae > Ganoderma > Ganoderma meredithae. The sequence goes on along the minus strand of JAKLMY010000094.1, from coordinate 42,220 downwards.
TTCTGAAGATGTGTCGGAGGTCCTAGGCGAAGATCTGAATCACGACGTGTCCCATTCTACATTATCGTCAGCGTAGGACTGACCATTCCGTCGTGGGTTGGGAATTTTCTAGAACTATGGGCTGGGTACCTCGGCGCCCCTCGAGAGAGCTTGAAGACACACTTTGAGAAGTAGGCCGTGAGCTGTGACTATCCCTCGACCTGGTCAAGGAATTAGCGACACACAAGTGCAATGTGGCAACTGGCGCACGTCTCATGTTCCTGCGGAGGCGTCCTTCCCGTCCGATCCATTTCGTGTCTTCGGTCCGAACACTCTTCCGGTTTGTCGCTAGCGTAGCACTACTAACGATTTTGTTGGTGCTAAAACCTTCCAAATAGGGTTGCGATCAAGAGAACGGAGCATATGTTAAAGCACTGGGTTGGGTTACAAACTATAAGTGACGTTCAAATACGTGATGCTTGAGCTCAAGGAAGATCGCTGAGACCCTAGATCATGCAGGGGGGTTCTTGAAGCTCGAGGAAAGCTTTACGAACTCGCGTATCCTTTCCTGGCTCTGAATGAGAGCTGCCCGCTAGACTGCGGTGAATAGACTCACCTGAATTCCTTCCGTTTTCCTCCCCCAGGCTCCCGTAACTTGCTTCTCTCACTGCTACCCTCCTACCGAATTTTGGATGCGTAGCAGACTTTGCTGGTGGAGATAGACGCGACTTGAAGGTCCGAATGGGGTGGATGCTGGCGGTGGTGGCGGTAGACACTGGCCGACATTGTAAGGACATTCGGGGGCCTCCTTGCTCGGGATATGTCGTGCCTCCGCCCAGTCCAATCCTGGCAGTGGCAACCTAAGCGGGCCTCCGGTCCGTTTCAACCGTTCACGAAGTCCGCCCCCATGTTCGGAGATGGCCGAGAAATATTAATATTTTCACTCGACGCGAGAGACGTCGCGCGCCGAGTTCCGCGTCGTGCTCACCGTCGACGACGACGTCCACTGTCCACCAACCCCGGCTATTCAATCTATGTGCTTCCGTATCCTACTCTTGACTTGAGGTCATGTACATCCTACGGCGTCGCATCCTCTCTGTGCTCGGCGGCGAATGCAACCACGAAAGCCGGCACGACCACGAAGACAACCGCGCGTAGTGCAAGATTAACAAAGGGCGGATATCAATGCACTCCTAGTTCCGACTCTTTAGTTTCGGGTGTCTTTTGATTCCATTGTCATGTTGGATGCTTTGCCCCCTTCCCCCTGGAACCATATCCTGGAGGTTTAAAGACAAGCTCAAGGAGATGGACGGAATCTGACGCACTCTCCCCCCTGACTGAACATCACCACTCGTTTGTATTCGCACTGCACTGACATGCCAGGCATCGTTCTGGGTGGGTATTTGCTCTATTCACTACGCCAGTTCGTCCACTCATTCTGACTGTATGCACAGATGTGACAGCCCACGTCGGGTCCAAGGTATCGTACGCGGCAGAGCTCCCTCCGAAGGTCCTCCAGACCATCTTCGAAATCCTGCGCACCGAGCACCACTGCACTGACACGCGCGACCACGGCTTCCTCTCCTCCTGGATCCCCGCCACCTGGGTCTGCCACCACTGGCGCGGCGTCGCGCTCGCAACGCCCCACCTCTGGAGCTGGATCGACATCAACGGCCGCCACTGCGACCCGGACGCGATCGCGACGCTCCTCGCGCGCGCCGCCGACGAGGACCTGAGCATCTCGCTCGACAGCCTGGGCATGGACATGCTCGCCGGCTGCGCGATGGTGCTACCCGTCGCACCGCATGTCTCGCACCTCTTCGTGTGCATGGAGGAGGCGCACGCGCCCCTCGTCGAGGAGCTCCTCCGCCACCTCGGGCCGCGCCTCGGCACGCTTCAGGTGCACTGCGAGGACCAGGCGCAGGAGCGCGGCGTTGCGCTCGACCCGTCGTTGGTGCCCAACCTCCGTTCGCTGTCCATCCGCAACGTCTTCGTGCACCCGACGGCGGAGCTCACCGGGCTGAGGGACCTCACGCTAGAGTGCTTGTGGGATGTGAGGGTGCATGGGCGCATGGACGTGGGTGAGTACGTGTACGGGATGCTCGCGGTGTGCCCGGACCTGGAGAATTTGGACATCGAGGACGCGTTGCCGCACGCAGCGTCGGTTGAGGAGGGGGCGTACCCGCAGATGACCTTCAAGAAGCTGCGCTGGCTGTGGATCAGCGAGCTGGCGGCCGACCTGCCCGCGAACCTCGCCAAGTTTGTCGTCCCGCCCTCCGCGCGCGTCACCATCACTGCGCGGTACGATGGCTGCCTGCCACAGTCGTTTGACGCAGCCACTGCGGTCAGGAACGACGAAGAGGAAGATGAAGATCTCACAAACATGGTCTTGCCCATGAACGTCCTCCCTGCTAACAAGTTCGAGAACTTCCCGACGCTCGCCCGCGCAATCGACCTCTCGCTCAACCTCGGCACACCTTGTTGCTTGGGGGACATCCACGTCGAAGGCGGTAACTGGCAGCTGACGATCCCCACGCTCGAGGACGAGCGAAGGAACGTCAATCGCCTCCCCGAGCTCCTCAAGCACATCTACACGGCCTTCCCCACGGCGTTCATCGACCCCGCGAAGCTCGTCTTCCTCGAGCTGCATATCGCACAGCAGGTGCCGCAGTCCGCCGAGTGGGCGAAGATGCTCGTGCAGTTCCCGAACGTCTTAGCGCTGACGATCGGCGGCCGGAACGCGTTCAGTGCGGTCGTGGCCGCGCTGACGAGGAGCGGGAGCTGGAAGGTGCTGCCGAAGCTCGCGCAGCTCACAGCGTGCTTAGCGGTAACGAAGAGCACGTTCACGAGGGGGGACGCGAGGGCGTTTGGGGGGCTGTTGAAGGAGCGGGCGGCTGAAGGGAACATACTGGCGAGCTTGATCGTGAGGGTGCCCGAAGCCCGCCTCAGCAGGGCAACCGTGCAGCTCGCTAGCGCGTTGATTGCGTATATGGCGGTGAGGGGCGGGAGGGCGAGGGTCGTCAAGAAGGACTGCAGGACGTGCCATGCGCACCGTCATGAAGCCCACTACTAGCAGTCATTGGCACAGTGCGGGTTCCTTTGAGATTTGTTGTATTGTGTAGTCTATCACCTCGCTGGGTGGGCGAAGGCAAGATGGTTCGCATTTGTATGATAGACGATTCCCATCGTATGCGCCATATCAGGAGCTATCTCGCAGCGTCGTCAATGCAAAGGGTCAATGCATTGTGGTACATACATTATAATGAAACTTCTTTCTATCTCTCTCTTTCCAGCCATGCCGTCACTTAGGTTCCGCGGTAGTGCCACACTCAGAACACTTGCGGATGGACTCGTTGTTGATCCAATTCTGGATGACGGGTTTGAGTTGGGTGCCGAGGTCTGTGCAGTGGAACGCGTCCTCGCGGATTATGGTGGGCTTTTCATGCTTCCCAGACTTGCAGTACCAGCGCAGACGGTCTAGAATTTTGAACCGTAAGCCAACGGGGAGGACACATTGCGATCAACAGAACGAGACACACCGATTGAACCTTCCGGACGGACACGCTCGACGACGATGCCGATGGTGTTCGCGAATCGTACGGGATTATGCGGGGTGTTGGCTATGGAGCGAAGCTGGTCGTAGCGTCATAGCTTCCGCGGAAAAGCACAAATAGGTGGACTGACCTGGCAAGAGAAACATCTCGCCTTCTTCGATCCGAATGTCCTTAAACTCCTCTCCATCTACCACGCGGAGCAACATGCCGCCCTTGTGCTGGTAAAACCATTCCTATGTCGCGACAAGGCTGAGCATAAGCGCGATGCGACATTGAACGCAAGTGGATGAGCTCACCTCAGTTTCATTTACGTGATAGTCATTGCGCTCATTGGGCCCGCCAACAACCATGATGGTGAAGTCTTTGCCCGAGTAGATGCAGAAATTGTTGACGGGGGGCTTGAGGAGATGCCCATTCTCGCTGAGCCACTTTGGGAAGTTGAGTGAAGGTGCAAGAGGCATGGTTGGTGGTGTTGCCAGGAATGAAAGGCAGCTGGGTTCTTCGCGGGTGGTCCAAGTGTTACTCGGGCTACTTGGAAATCCAGCAATCGCCAGATCTCAGATGCCCGTGAATGTGACGTGATGTCACGTTGCGAGACCAGTGCGGCAGCTGGTGTGGGGAAGCTGTCCTCGCTTCAACATCCTTCCGCAACCCTTGAAGGTCTCTGCAATATTCCAGCTCTTCCTGAGGCTGACGTTGATTATGAGAGAGAATCAAGGACTGGCGGCGAGAGTGAGCGGGGGTGCAGCAAGGGTTGCGGAAGGATGTCGAAGCGAGGACAGCTTCCCCACATCAGGCTGCCGCACTGGTCTCGCAACGTGACATCACGTCACGTTCACGGGCATATGATGCGTGACGTCCTGTGACGCGCTCTCCTGAACGCGGTACGCGTCGAGTGTGAGCTGCGCTCTGCCTGTCCCCCCGCAACTCGCTGTGCACCTGCTCTCTCCGCTTTCTCCGCTGTGTGCTGCTGTCTCTCTATTTCTTCTTCGCGCCATCTAGCCTCCTGCAACTATGTCGTCTCAAAAGACGACCAAAGCATCTCGAATGTCTGGTGGCGCCACAAACCCGTCCCGAGCGACTCAATCCAGGACCACAGAGAAGACTACTATGGAGCCACCCACAAAGAAGGCAAGGACCAAGACTCTTACTATGTCTGTATGTACGCCATGTCTCTTGGCCGTTCCGTCAAGCGCATAGTGACCTCCGCAAGTGGACAGCTTGCAAGACCTCCAATGTTCGACCTTAGCGATATTCAATCTTCACCCCAACAACCAAAAACTAGCCAGTCCAAGATAAGTGGCCCTAGCCAGGATAAGCGGAGCCAACAGAAGGATGCGAAAGGAAAGGGCAAAGAGAAGGTGCATTCGGGGGATTCTGGTGCGTCGTAACCCACTCCACCTACAGATCGGTCAATTCACATGTGTGCTAGACACCCGTCTGTGGGTTGACCGCTACGAGCCGGAAAGCGAGGTATGTCCCACCATATGTCCAAGTAATCCAGCTCACAGCGATTTAGGAAGACCTCGCCGTTCACAAACGCAAAGTGCAAGATGTTCGCCATTGGTTGCTGGAGGCACTCGGTCAGAATGACCCTTCAGGGAAGCTAAGAAAGTATAGAGTACGTCTAGTTCACTCCTAGAGTCGCAGCACCCCTCATTCCTTCCTTGCAATAGCGCATTCTTGTGCTTACCGGGCCCGCTGGAACAGCAAAGACGGCGACCATGCAAGTCTTGTCACGCGAAATCGGCTTCGACATCCTCGAGTGGCGAAACGCCATGGCCGAGCAGTTATCCCGTTCCGAAGGCGAATGGAATGGCGTCGAGTATGAAGCTTCTGCAGACAAGTTCAGGACGTTTCTTGGGCGAGCCTCAACCTGCCGACCCATCGTTGCATCCCAATCTTCAACCTCGCAAACGCAGTCCACTCAGGGTTCTCGCATATCCTCCAGCTCTGCTTCATACATGGGCGCAAGCTCGTCCCGCCAGCGGATTATCCTGCTCGAGGACCTTCCGAACATCCTTCATTCCGCTACCCAGTCCTCGTTCCACGCCGCTCTCGAAGATTTTGTCGATACTCCCGACGGCGGAGCCGCGCCTCTCGTCATCATCATCAGCGATACGGGTTTGCGGGGTGAAAATGCGGAAGACGGAGGCGCGCGATGGAAATCACGGAGCAAGGAGGCAATGGATGTACGGAATGTCCTTCCTCCGAATCTTTTGCGGTCTCCATACATCACACAGATCAAGTACGTAGATTCCCGCACACACTTCACTTTGTCCATTTTGATGAGTCTTTGGGTAGCTTCAATCCTATAGCGGCCACATATATGCGTACAGCGCTGAAGACCATGCTTAACAGGCATTTCGCGGCCTTCACGGCTATCGGAACACGGCCTACGAAGGACGTCCTCGACCTGATTGTGGAATCTTCGAACGGTGACATCCGCAGCGCCATCAATAGCCTCCAGTTCGCGTGCACCGCCGATCAGGGCTCTCACAAGACAGCCAAGGGGTCGAAGAAAGCAAAGGGTCCGTCAGCGACTGTGATGCTCGAAGCTGTAACGCGTCGCGAACAGAGCCTCGCCTTGTTCCATCTGCTGGGGAAGATTATGTACAATAAGCGTGAGTTGTGTCGTCCTGTCTTTCTGCGTGCCCCTTTCTAACCAAGATATTCTGTGGGTCCATGATGCAGGCAAAGGCGACCCGCCCGCCCCGTCCGCATCCGCCAAGGACATCCGACGGGACAAGGAGATCGACGCTGGTCTGAAAGACCCGCCGTCCCTCCCCCTTCATCTGGAAGACCACGAACGCAAGGCGAGTCGTGTCAATGTCGAGGTGCGTCGCTACAGCCCCTGTCGTTGCTCTTCGTCCGACAGACTCAGCTCCAACTCTTGCTACGCAGACGCTATACGCGGATACCCCCATCGACGCATCGCTTCTCTCACTGTACATCCACCAGAACTACACGCAGTATTGCACGACGCTTGAGGAGAGCGACGCGCTGATGGACTCCCTCAGCTGGTTGGACTCGAGCGGCGGCGAAAACGTACGTCGGCTGCTCCGTTACCTGCTGAGTGGAAAAGGAAAAGCTAAAGCTGAGGACTGCGCGTACAGTGGTACCAGGCGAACCCACATCAGTTCCACGTCGTCGCGCTCGGGACGCTGCACGCGCTGCCCACTCCTGTGCCCCGCCGCAGCCAGAAGCCGTTCAAGCCTGCGTTCTTCGAGACGCTCAAGCAGCAGCACGAGGCCGAGGACGGAGTGCGGGATGTGCAGCTGTGGTTGCAACGGGTGAGCGTGCGTGTTCGTTCCACCTATGAGATTCTTTGTTGAATTGAATGTCCACGCACAGCTCGGGAGTTCGCCAGTGTCATCATGGGGTGCGCGAGACGTGACGTTGGGCATCGGCTCGCTGTGGCGTGCCGGCGAGAGAGGAGGTGCGAGATATGTCTTTCTTGCATCATCGTGGGCGGGCCTCTGACGGATTGTGTGCTGCAGGAGTGTACGCGGAGCCAATACCCCCGACCCACCGCAACTTTTCCCAGCTCGAGTTCGTACGCGTGGCGGACGGGTTTGCGGAGATCGCGCAGGAGGGCGAGACGGCGCCCGACTTGCCCCCGCCACAGCGCGAAGACCGGCCCTTGGCCGAAGAGACCATTACGGGAAACTACCTGTCCGACGACGACATCGAGGAGTGGTAACGCGTCGTGCGCCAGAGCTCACTGGTCATTCTCCATCCCCAAGTCATCGGTCTCAATCGTATGCCAGCTTCCAAACATCATCTTGTATCCACAATGGGACGATTGGGTCTCTCTTCAAGAGGAGCACACGGACGTGGGACAAAACCCTCTTCATGGTCTTTTGCGCGGCAATTTCCTGGCCACCGAACGCGCTCGCAGCTGCTGCGCTGCGAACCACCCCATTAGCTGGTCAAGCCTTAGCAGCAGCAGCGTTTTGCCCTTTTCGACCTTGGAAGCGCTTCATGCTCCAGCGTCTGCTATGCGAGCTCAAGGCATTCGGCCAGACCGGGAAACCTTGGCTACAATGTCAAGACCTCTTCCAAGAAGGTCATGTCTTTCAGCGATCAGATCTAGGGATCGGCGTGCACAGGCATCGTCCTAGCTGTGGTGTCCTGAACCCATAAGACGAATGTGACCACCTCCTTGTAGACTTGATCCTGGGTACATACATCGATGCCGAACTATCCCACTGCTTTTTGCGCTCACCACAGGCACGGGCACCAAAGTGATCAGAGTGATGGAAGGTATGTATATATTCGTCGCTTCATTACAACCAAGTTGTCCCACATAGGTCACGCACAAGCACTGTCAAGCACCTAGCGCCCGAACATCGTCACCGCCTAGTATCGCTTGACACGACAAAGCAGCACTCTAGCTCTAGTGCTCTACTGGAGTTTGTTGTAGAGGCTCCGCACCTCCTTGAGAGCCGACAGCTTCTCCGCGATGACATCCAGCGGCAGCGTCTCCGTGCGGGCCTTGGTGCCCACATCGTCGCGGTTGCGCACATTGACCGACCGCTTGTCGAGCTCCTCCTGACCGACGACTGCACGGAGGACACCAGCGCGTCATCAGCAACTAACGTTCGCGCGCGCAGAGCATGTACGTCTGGAGAAAAGCCCACCGAGGATGAAGTTGTATTGCGCGATTTCGCCGTTGCGGATCTTCTTCGGGAGCGTGTTCTCGCCGTTGTCGACGTCGACGAACAGCCCGAGCTTCGTGAGCTTCTCCGCCACCTCTGAGGCGTACTCCCGCTGCAAGAAGACAGAAAAGCATGTTAGCATTCGCCCTCATTGCACCCCGCGTGTGAAAAAAAAAGTATAGCTACTCACGTAGGGGGCAGCGACGGGCACGACGAGCACCTGGCGCGGCGACAGCCAGAACGGCCACTTGCCCGCGAAGTGCTCTGTGATGATTGCGATGAACCGCTCCAAGCTGCCCAGGATGGCGCGGTGGATCATGACGGGGCGCGGGGGCGGGCGGCCAGCATCGGCAGCCGCAGCCTCGTCCGCGGCACGGTACTTCAGGTTGAAGCGTTCGGGGAGCTGGAAATCGAGCTGGATCGTCGCGCATTGGAACGACCGTCGGAGCGCGTCCCTGATCTTGATGTCGATCTTGGGGCCGTAGAACGCACCGTCGCCTGGGTTAAGCTCCCACTTGCCTGGGTAGTACTTGTCGAGAGCCTTCGTCAATTGCTGGCGAAGGGGTGCTCGAAGTCAGCGATCCCATGCGGATACACGCACACGCAGGAGGATAGGGAGACGAGCAAGGACTTACCGCCTCAGCCTCGTTCCAGGTCTCGATCTGGCCAAGGTAGTTCTCCGGCCGCGTCGAGAGCTCGAGGGCGAACTCGAAGCCGAACAGGCCGTAGATGTGCTGCATGAAGTCGAACAGTGCCGCGATTTCCTCCTCGATCTGCGACGGCATGCAGAATATGTGCGTGTCGTCCTGCACGAAGCGCCGCACACGCGTGAGGCCCGTCAGCGCACCCGACGCCTCGTTGCGGTGTAGGATCCCGAACTCGGCCATGCGGATGGGCAGCTCCTTGTACGAGCGGTCGCGCGAGTCGAAAATCAAACAGTGGCCTGGGCAGTTCATAGGCTTGAGGCCCCACTTCTCCTTCTCGACGTCGAGCGTGAACATGTCGTCCTTGTAGTTCTGCCAGTGACCAGAAGTCTCCCATAGCTTCGAGTGAAGCATGTTTGGCGAGATGACTGCCAGTCGCATGTCAATACGGGGAAGTTATGAGAAGTGACCGCAGCGGCATACCTTCTTGGTATCCACGCTTGAAGTACTCTGACTGAACGCGCATACAGTCAGCTTATGACGCAACCCTAGAACAGACAACACCTACACGCATGAGCTCGACAAGTGTATTGTAGATTCGGGTACCGTGAGGTAGGAAGAAACAACTTCCTGGGCTATGGTCGTTGAAGAAGAACAGTTCTTGCTCCTGTTGTTGCGACGAGGGCCATAGGATCAGCTCTGAGCCTTACCCGAAAGCACGATCGTACCTTGCCAATTTTCCTATGATCGCGTTTGGCAGCCTCTTCGAGGAACGCCTTGTACTCCTTCAGTTGCGCCTTATCCGGGAACGATATACCGTACACGCGCTGGAGCGAGTCATTCGCAGCGTCGCCTAGGAAGTAGGATGCAGAGTTCTGAACAGAAATCGTGTCATACTTTGTATATAAGGACTCACTGATTCAGCGTACCTTCGTCACCATGAACGCCTTGATCTTACCAGTATGGGGGATATGGGGGCCGACACAAAGATCTACCATCGGCCCGCAGCGGTATACAGTGGTAGAGGTGCCGTCGGGAATCTTGGTCTCGATGATGTACTTCTTATATTTGTTGTACTGCATCGGTGATTCGGTGAGCTTACGCCATCCCTGCGTATGCACATCTGCCTGAAGACGTACCCCGAACATTTCGAGCAGCGTCTCCTTAGGGATGACCAGACGTTCGAACTTCTGCTTTTCCTTGATGGCCAAGTCGGCGATCTTCTCTAACGCAGGGTAGTCACTGTTCACGACTGGCCTGCCATTGTATCAAGTTTATCAGGCGGCAAGAGTACGGCAGAGACGAGAAATCTGTCACCTGTCCGGGATGGCCATCTCGTAGAAGAAACCATCTTCTGTCGGGGGCCCAATACACAAGTGGCAGCCGTAGTGACGCTCTGTGGCCTCGCCAAGGACGTGCGCTGACGAATGCCAGAAGACGCGTTTCCCTGAGGATAGAATGAGCCCAAATGTTCACAAGTAAATCTGATACTGAGCATCGACCTTCTGGGTGTTCGAAGTCGAGCAATTCTAACGATACGGAAGCCTCTAAGGGACGTTCCAGATCCCAAAGCTCACCGTTCACCTGTTATGATAGTTAACGACACGAATATATGCCATATAGCGTACTTTGCATGAAAGGTAAATTTGCCCGGACAGCATGACTGCGGAAGACGGTCTCTGTCGAGCTTCGAGAAACTCGGATGCGCACTCCGCGCAAAGTCATATATGGGGAAAGGGGTGGTTCGCATATATTCGTACAGGGTACGCGTACACACCACGGATTACCCCACCGCTGAGGTACACGACTGAAAAGTATGACTCACCTTCGCTATGATGACCTTGTCCGCGAGACCCTTGGAAATTTCCTTTGCGATGTCGAGAGGACTTGTCTCCCAGCTCGTCCCTTTCCGTTGTGCACCGTCAGGGAGGGTGATGATAATTTCCTGGCGGGACTGGTCTTAAGATGGGTCCTCCATCAGACATGTAAAACGCCACAGGGGGATGTGTGAGACGGACTCTTGACGAAGTCGTCGTACTCAGCTTTGAGCTTCTCGAACAGTTTGATGCGGTGATCGAAGTACCGCGGACGAGGATCCAGCTAAGGACGACGCATAAGGGTGTGGCTTGGCTCTAAACAGGAAGGGACCAGACCTCGAGGGGGTACGCCGATGCAGCGTCCTTCTTCTTGTCTTTCATTTTCTTCGCGCCCTGGGAGTCTTTGTGTGGGGCATCGAGAGCAGGAATCTGCGCGGGATGCGCAGTGGATGCAACCGGAGAGGTCATGGATGTAGAGTGGAGACGGAGGGCAATAGGGCGTGGAAGCTGGGGAGCAGGAGAACGGGACAAGAATCGAGTAGAGGAGAGGGGACGAGAGAAGGGTGGCTGCTGAAATCGATGCAGCCTGAGCATTCGGAGGGCGAGAATTTGGTAGGGATCGTCCTATACTTGTTATGTAGCCTCCCACCAAACCGTGCCCGGTGCCGCGTGCCGCGTTACACAGTTGTAACTATGAATCTACTTATGGGGTGGCCGCTGGAATACAAATTTCTTATCGACTAATTATATAATTACGTACATAGATCTATTCGAACGACTCCTTGCATAGGCGTCCTCCCCTTTGAGCTCCAGAGTCAGATCGACTCAGCGGCTGGTGATACCAGATACAACGGGTTACCGCCAACATTAACTGTGTCCAGTATTCTCGGAGGAGCGTTCGGGCGAGACGAAGTCGCCTTGTTTTCGTCCTTACTTATTGCGCTCAATATTGATCTCTTATCAGACTACAATCTGATTTAATGCGATGCCTGTTCATCAACGTCAACCAGGACTGAGATTTGACTCGAGCCCTCTTACGTTCACGTAGGAGGAGGGGTTTAATTTGGTAGGGCTCGTCCGCGCGAGTCATTTGAAACCCATTGTTTGGATATGTAACCTCTATGGCCTATCGACTGGAAATCTTATCTTATTTGTTCTTGCTAGAAGGAGCCTGACTCACTATTGACATGGAATATGTGCTCATGGACACAGTCTACTTCCGTAACAAATATCTTCCTTCCTCTAACCCAAGGACGGGCCTCAAATTTCGTAAACGTAGTTCCGCTCATACCCCCTTCCTGCCACCCTTAAGGACAAGCATGTGCGAAAGTGGTGCGAGAGCACCACTTCACTTAACCCCGACGGTAAGTTCACCGTGGTTCCGAAGACTGGATACAACACCTTTGGGTATATGGATTCGAAGACGTATATCTTTCCCTGGTGACCGTAACCATCGATATGAGCACGAAATTTGCCATATAAATCTACCTTACCTCATAAATTGACCACTGATACTGGTCGAAGAATGCGTGAAGGTCCGAGCGGAGTAACATTGCATTTGCAGGGCAATCTGCTGCCTTCCGAGTCTCTGCGAACGCCAGAAGATCTATGCAATTCTCGCGCTTCAGGAAAGGTACCGCCTGTTATTTATACGTTGTTATGGGCTCTTCCCCCAAAAGCAAACTTCTAGACTCGCCTTCTCAGCCAATGCTAGTGGAAACATATGTGCAACCTCAAGTGAGGTATAGTCTACGCCGCGCTCTCGTTCTAAGGCGGTTAGCTTGGAGATCACACAGGCCCCGTCGCGTTTCTTAACATGCTCTCGGGTTCTTGCACTCTGAGGGATTGCAAGCATAATCACAACAGTGAGCGGTCATTGAAACTTCTTCGTAAAAAGAAATACCCTCTTGCCAGCATCCGCCTGAACAATCTTTGCGCAGTTGGTGAATATGGTGGATTGCGTGTCAGGAATAGATGTGATGAGTATTTATATGCTTCAACTGAGAACCCTGGCTGCTGTTACTCTATGAGCCACCATGGAATATCTCCAAATTATAAACCATCATAGAATCACCACATACAGGATGTAAGCTTCAGCAAGCTTGATGTAAAATGGAAGGATCATGTTTCTGTGCTACATGTTTGCGAAACTGCAGCGCCCATCTTGCTTGGGCACACAGGAAGTTCATGGAGTTGCGACTGATCTTCCTGATCACAGGTCTGGGTAAGCACAGATGTAGATCTAGTCTCATACCCAGATGGTATACCCACTTTATAGGAACCCCACTCCAACACAATTTTCTTTATGTAACTTGAAGCACTTATGACTGGCAGAGACGACCCGACGTTTGTGGATCCGTCGTGTGATCGTCGCGATTTCGCTCTCGACCGTGACCAGGTGATCGCTGACTCCAACTCCCAGCCTCAAGAGGCTTGCAGGATCTCCATGCGTCGCCCTACACCCACACTCGTTCTCCCATGCCCGCTTCTATTTACGTATTGACTTTGCTCTCTATACCGCCGTCATGGTTTCCAAGACACTGAAGGAGTCTCCAGCCAGAAAGTCGGCCGTAGTTGATCTTCCCGGGTACAAGGACAATGTGGTGCGTCCATAACATCGTATACCTGACCGGACTAGCCCAACACCCGACACAAGAACATGGAGGCCGTCCAGGTCATCGCGGACGCTAGCCAGCACGTCCCCTCAGGCATCGATGTCCATGTCAAGATCAAGTTCAATGGCGGTGATCTTGTGCGTGAACTAACCGCAGCTCTGCACCCTCTGCATTACCTATCCCAGTAACTATGTCTTATTGGCTTGGTAGGTTGCTTGTGAAGTCGAGCACCTCAGTGCTAATCAATACTGCTCTCGTGGAGCCCCTGGGACTTCGAAGCTTGTCTACCGCAGTCCGGATGAAACTCCAAAGCTTTCTCCCCAACTCTCCGTCTCGGATCTCAAGCTCACCGCGGCTTCGCGCATCCTCAAACCACCTCCATCCCCGAGCCTCAGTACACAGGACTTTCGAGTATATCAACTCATCGGTTCTGGAGCGCAGGGCGCCGTCTTCCTTGTCCAGCATCTCAGGAACGGCCGGTTCTACGCGCTGAAGGCCATCAGGAAGACCATGCTGAAGCAGAGCCACTTCCCTTTCGTCTTCCAGGAGCAAGTTATCTTAAAGAGCGTCGCGGGGAGTCCGTGGTTTGCCCATCTCCGGGGCAGCTTCGAAGACGACAAGAACTTCTACCTTCTCACGGTATGTGTAGTGTTTGCGCGTGCCCGTTTGCGTTGCTTACCGTGGAACAGGATTTCTATCCGGAGGGAGACCTCGCGAAGCGGATATACAAGCGAGGAAGGCTCGAAGCATCGGACGCGCTCCCTTATTGCGCACAGCTTGTATGCGTTCCTGTCCCTGTCCGTATGTCCTCGGCATTCACGTCATTCGTGTCAGGTCTTGGCTCTGGAGCAGCTGCATAAACGCCGTATCATTCATCGGGACGTCAAGCCCGCGAACGTCCTTATCACCCGCGACAACAACCTCGTCCTCTCGGACTTCGGGTTCTCTAGGGCGTATGCCTTGAGCGCCGCCCAACAGCCGTGGCGGCTTCGGGAGGAGTGGGCCCCGCGATCCCTCCGTCCTTTTCCACAGTCTGAGATGTCGAAGCACTCCGACTTGACACGACGTGATTGTGGTACGATCGGATACATGGCTCCCGAGGTCTGCCGGGGTGACTGGTACACGTATTCGGCCGACGTCTTTAGTCTGGGGGTCGTGTTCTTCGAACTGATGAACGGCAAGGTGCGTGGCTGACCCTGCGCATATCGGATATGAGCGGTGACCAGACATCTCGTTAGCTGCCGTTTGGTATTGCGCATGGCACGCGCGACCAGCGAGCGGTATACGAACAGATGATGGCGCACGAACTTTCGCTGAGGTCGGATATCGACTTAGATGCTCAGACTCTTCTTCGCTGGGTACGTCTTGTGGTTTGTTATAGTATGTTTTCTTTTTGAAGTTGCCAATAGATGCTGGAGAAGGACCCATCGAGTCGTCCTACCTTGGAGCAAGTGAAGAATCACCCGTGGTTCGATTCCGTGTATGTGTTCGCCTTCTCAGTTGTTCCATTGCCTAGTTGATCGCAGAGGAAGGAAATGGAAGCAACTCGCGCGGCGTAAGCCTGCTGCCCCACTCCGGCCCTCCTCTGGTTTTGCGCCTGTAGGTGTTGTTCAAGCGTGACCGGTCGATCTTGGGTGATATTCGCCCGCTGACGCCTGACCGGTAGACCGACTCAGCCAAGTATGCAACGTTTGGAACCCCGTACAAGGACGGAGAAGCTCCCCACTGGTGGTACAACTGGCTCTCCCCCACCCTCCCGCTGGAACAGGCCGCAACAGCGCGCGACTCCCGCCGAATGAGCACTGCTCCTCGCGACCACTCCCCCGGGACCTCTGGATCCCTCCTGCTGCGCTCTCTGTCTGCGATCCTTACGTCACCTGTAACGCCGCTGCTTACGCCGCCCACCTCCATGTACCGGTTGCTCAGCCCGCGAGACAACGCTGGAAAGGACAACCGCAGCTCGCTCGCTGTCCCCACCACCCTCTCTCCGGAAACACGATCACGCTCTGCGATGACCCTCTCAGCTGCAGCCGCCAGTGTCGTGGGCAGCCGTGCTGCCGACAAGCAGGAACAAGCAGAGAAGTGGAACGCGCCGAGCGCACGGGACCACTTCGGCCTAGGATTCCATTCGGTCGCATTGAGCTCTCGGGGAGGAGGAGGCCTCACGCCCGACTCGATCGGCCGCCCGCTCCGCATGTTCTCAATGCGCTCGCAGGCGATGGGTGCCGAGAAGGGCTCCGCCACTCCCGAGAGCGGTCCAAGTCTGAGGCCTGCCTCCTCCCTGAACGGGCCTGCCCTTGCCCCCGGCTTGTCTACACCCGTGGTGCCGGCGCGGGGCTCGTCGCTTGTGGCATCCCCTACCGCTTTGCCGACGCCGGAGAAGACGCCGCCCCTGGTCAAGCGTGCGCTGCATGTCCTGCGCGGAGTGCACCTCCCGCGGCGCCGCAAGGAGAGATCTGTCAACCCGTCCGACTGATCTGGTCGACTGATCCGGACTCCTTATCGCCGTTGTTCTCTCTTGTCTTCAAACAGATACCTCATTCCTGCTGGCCTGGACGCCGACAAACCGATACCCTTTGCGCCGTGATACCCTGTTTTACTGGCTTGCTATCGATACCCTTGGCCATCTTGGTCTGCCTTGGGGCTCGGACAGTCTCAGCGATCCCAATCCTTGTCGTACTGATGTGCTCATGGACCTTTCTTGCAGTAGCTCCGCACGACCCTCGCACTCCTCAAATCTCGTTTGTCGCTTGTTCGTCCTGTTCGTCCTGCTCTGTGGATGTCTTTGCTAGTGATCTTGTGTCGATGCCGAACTGTCGCCGTTGCTCTTCGATGCTATATGCTGCTACTCCCCATCTCCCTGAACCTCGCTCGTTCTCGGACACCGTCGCGCGTTGAATCTCCGTGTTACCCTGCCACTACTTTGTCGCACCCTAAATGATATCCTCAAACCCCCTACCCGTCTGCAGACTCACACGCAACGCGCAAGTGGAGAACAGGTGCTTCAGCACGTACGTCTCTGGTATGCGGAAGCCGGGCTACCCCTTGAGGAAGGGGCCAAGACATCAATATTGTAGATCCACCGCTACAAAGTTTGTGGTGATATGCGTAATCGTTCAAGGTCCGGGCGTGTTTGTGAAGACGGTGCAACAAGAACACGTAGATAGCAAGAGAGGGAGGTAGAGTCCATATGCAAAGCGATACGATGTGGTCAAGATTTCGGGAAAGTCTGTCCTCAAAAATCGGCGGAGAAATCGCCAGGTGGGACACTGGATGATACGCGCGGTCAGAGCCTGACGGCTGTGAGGAGCTTGTTGAAGTCGGGCGTGCCGAGCCCGGTGACCTGCCATGGGCAGTAAGAACACTGATTTCCCAAAAGATGCGAAAAGGCAAAGACACGTACGGGGTCCCAACCCTCGATGGCCTCGAAGCCCGCTGTCTCGCCGTTACACTCGATCGAGTTGTTGCCGGCCGTGATGTCCGTGAGCGCGCTCTTCCCGGTCGAGTACAGCCACGGGTTCAGGAAGCCCATGGGCGGCCTGCCCTGCACAGAGAGGCGGTCGTTAATGAGCGCGACGATACTCGCGAACACGGGCGTCGATGCGCTCGTCCCGTAGATGCTTGCGACGCTGCCCTCCCAGATGCGGTAGTCGTCCGCCTTCACAGCGACGTCCGGGAAGCCGCGCCCGACGGGGTTGTACTTGCCCTCGGTCGCGTTGAAGTTCGCGGACGCCGCGTGCGCGGTGAGGAAGCCGTTCACAGCGGCGGCCTGGTACGAGGGCGCGGGGTAGTAGTTCGAGAACCCGCCCGAGGAGCCGTCCCAGGCGACCTCGGGCGCGCTGCTGCTCGTGCCGCCGATGGAGGTCACCCACGGGCAGTTGGACGGGAAGGTGGGCTCGAAAAGGGTCGCGTTGGAGTTCTGGCAGCCGACGCCGCTGTCGCCGGAGGCGAAGAGGATCGAGACGCCGCGCGCACCGAGCTGCGCGTACGCCTTACACAATTTGCTGTCGGGGAGAGTCAACTGCTGTCATTTCGGTGGCGGATGAATGAAAGACGCACTCAGTCAGGGCATATGACATGCTGGTCTCGGCGTAGCCATAGCTGGTTGAAAGAACTTGAGGAGGATTCTCGAGGGAGAGAAGGTAGTTGATCTCGTCCAGGTAGCCATTGAGCCCGTCGTCTGTCGAGTTGCGCCCGACCACGACATAGTCGACTGGGACATTGGTAGCGATGCCAACGGTGTACTGGATGTCGAGTTCCTACATTACCCACTCGCATCAGCATTGCACCAGGACAAGGCGCGGATGGCACATACACCTTCGGAGACAGAAGGTCCGGTCTGGGAGTTCTGACCACCATCGACGCTCGTGACAGTGAAGTTGGTCGCAGAATCCATATCAGCACGGTAGTTCTGCAGGAAGAACTGCAGCCAGTCGTAGTGGGCATAATTTCCGATACGACCGGTGACCGCGAGCTTGTTCGAGGCGTTCGTCGCCGGTGTGGTGGGGATGTTATACAGCTGCTGCAAACACGCGGGAGTCGTGCCATTTGCGCATTGGGAATCGGCCGCGCGGGGAAAGATCAGTTCGTGGATGGCGCGCTTAGTCAAACCGGAGGTTTTGATAGCTTCGGGGAAACTGCAAGAATGTTTCCATTCAATAAATCAGGCGGCGTGACAGGAAGGAGGAATGAGCGTACGCGGTCGTAGGGTGAATCAAATCGATGTGGTCCTTGAGGGCAGCGGGTATGGAGTACGAGAGCGTGCGGACGGTCTCAATGCCCGCGGCGGAGTGGGTGAAGGTCGAAAAGTCGGCAGCGAGGAGAGAATTGGCCTTGCTGACGTCGGTGTGAACCTGGAGCCAGTCTCCGGCAGGAGAGACGACAGTCGCGGTGAGGCCGTGCTCTTGAAGCCATGCTTTGACGGCGGAGACGCTCTGCGAGCTGGGGGCGACGAGGGCCTCGACCTATTTGTGTGTGCGTGTGTGACATGAGGACCGACATGTCAGCGACACATACGTGCCAAGCGCGCCCAGTCAGGGACCAGGGACGGGACTGGGAAAGGTGGAGAGGAGACTGACCTCGGACTTGGACAAATGCTTGCCATACCTGTCGCTGGAGGGATCGCTCACATTGAGGAGCGCAGCGACGATGGAGTCCGGATTGTTCTGGGAGAGGGCAATGCGGAGCTGGAGGGGGGTTTGGGAGGCAGCAGGGCCAAGCAGGGAAAAGCCGGTGGGAAGATCACGAGATTCGTGAACAAGAAGGTCGCGAGAGTAAAGAGAAGAAACAGGAGTAGCGACAGCGAGAGACGTAAAGAGCGAGAGTGCCAGGAGGCGAGCGGGGACAACCATGACGAATGGCGGGGTCTGCGAGAGTGAGGATGGTGGGCGGAGGAGAGGGCGAGGATGATGGGGCAGGGAACGCCGCTCCACATCCTCGCTTCGCTGCTTTGTTGGCCTTGATTAGCTTCGTTCATACCTCTCAAAGATCGTCCCTTCCACCGTTGCATGCAAGCCTGATCTCCCCGTCCACCCCAGTAAGCACCAACGATTCAAGCGTCGGTATAAGATATGGCCGGGAGAGGCCAGGCCGCGATTTAGAGACCGGGCCGCGCTGCAGTACGGTACCTGGCCCCGGTGAGCCCCGTCCGTTGCCATGGAACAACCCGCATAGACGCCCGCACGAAAGCTGGGCGCCAGCAGCCATCCTTGTCAACATTGCTTCTTTGTTTGCAACGTGCCGTACCCTTGAACGCCGTCAAAGTTTGCTACTGTACAATATGCCATTTGTTCTGCTTCTCACCAGTCTGAGTCCCTTTGGAGCTTTGATACCCATGTCAAGCGACCATTCGGAGTCTCACCTCGTCGGTCCTAGGATCTGCCTTCTCTGCTTAGGACGATGATATCAGCTGCAAGTACGTATTTTCCACAAAGCTATTCTTCTAAAGAATTGTCGCTGACATGAATCACAGCGCGGCAACGGTACTCCTGACGACCCAGAAGTGCAAGTCAACTCCCGTTCTCGTCTCACTTTCAATTGGCTACCACTGCTGCCTAGAATGCACAATTCGGCAAAGGTGGCTTCAATCAGCCTCCCTTACACTGTGGCAACGCTACGTCAGGCTTGCAGCTCCAGTAGTGGCTCAACAAGGTGGCCACTGTTCGTTGCAATAGCGACATTGTGGTGCCACTCCTTGCTGCCAGTATCCACACTTAAAGGTTTGTTTCCTGTGCGCCGATCATCCATTGGATTAACAAACAGCCTTAGGTCTCAAAACGCAACGACACACACCCCAAGTATTCATCTGTTTCACATCTGGCATGGGGAACGCTTTGGCATACTGTCAGATAATGTATATCAACGGTCACCCGTGAACCCGAACTCCCAACTCTACCATCTCCGCCACTATCCTATCTCTGTATCATTGACCGGCTGATGTTTGAACTCAACCCCTTCGACGACGTTGATAACATGGAGTGTGTTTTCCAAGGCACTTGGTATCGAACGCGCTAACCACCCGTCCAGCCAGGCCGCCACAATCACTTGCGCCAGGCATATGGGAGAATCTATCTCTCCGTGGACCGCTTCGTTTCCCCCGGATATCTTGGGGAGAATATTTGTCGATGTGCGTGACATGATGCATGCAGATCATCCGAACCGCCAGTCGGCATGGCTCAGGCTGACACGCATATGCCACTCATGGCGACGAGTCGTGCTCAACACCCCGGCGCTCTGGACCAATCTCCGAATATACGACACCAAAAATCCCAAAGAGCTTGAACTGCTGCTGGTGCGCTCGAAAGACCTCCCCGTCGACGTCGAGCTCGACTTCGTTAGGAACCGTTCTCTAGCGGACCCAGACTTTGTGCTATCTATCATCCTTGGGGTGTCGATTCATGGCCACCGTATCACCAACTTCAGCATCGTCTGCGCCGCAGAGGATACAATGCCGATCCGGAGTGTCGAAGCCACAATTCACTTCCCGAATGGCACGAAGGCCTTTTTCGAGCCGAGGGAATGCCATACCGGGAGTATCGTGCGTCTTCAGGGCGGCAGCTTCCCTCAACTGTCCGGACGATTGCAAGCCGGTGGGCCTGACCACGATGTCACCAAGGCGTTTCGCGCTGTGGGGATGGCGCGGCGGCACCGGCTGCTGGACCACGTCGGCTTTTGGCAAGACTTCGGGCTTCAGATCCCACTGGTGCTGCTCGACTTCTGGTCCCTAACACACCTCCATCTGGAATACTGCGGCCCGCGAGGCAAGCAAGGGAGCGTCATGCAGACAATCTTCCTGTCGCCTGGAATCAAGATGTTGGCGATCAAGGACGAGCCGTGGGAGATGCAGACGCTGCTGGAGCACATCTCGTTTGGTTTCGATGCAAGGGACAGTGGAGGCATGCGCATCAAGCTCGCCGTTGACCTCCAAAATCCGATGTACCGTCCAAAGTCCGTACTTGAGGACCTCTTCTGCGCCTGCCGGTGGCCGTCCATCTACTACCATGTCTCTGTCTGCACCATGGTGCTTCTCAATCTTAGCTCCGACGACACGCTGACGCTGGCCGGCTTTCATGCCGGGCAAGGCCCCAAGTTCCAGTTCGACTTCTTCAACCGAACTGATAGGGGCGCAATCCTGGAGCTCGCCGCGGACACGCTCAACAACTATTTCAAGATATCCGCGCCCCTGGAAACTCCGTGGTTCTCCAAGATGGAGCAGCTGAGCATCCACGACGCGTCTGGCGAGCTGGGGCGCCTTGTGGACTGGGAGAAACTCCTGTCCTGCCTACCTCTGGACGTGCGCTCTCTCTCCCTCGGGAACTCCCGCGTCGTTGCGGACTTCATGGTGGTCGTGGACCGGCTCGCGCAACGGAACCAGGCTGCAAGAGACTCTGGATCCTCGATTGGCACAGCTGATACTCTGCATCTGTCGAGGTTCGCGTGGTGCATCGAGCAGCGCTCGCTAAGGCACGTGTCTAAAAGCGTGGCGGTCATGCAGAGGTGCCGTGCTCTCGGCGTTCTCGACGTCGAGGAGATCGTGTTCCGCGTACCTCGCTGGGTCGACTCGGTTGAGCCTACAATTCCTGAGTTTCCGTCCTCGCCTCTTCCCAGCCCGCCACCACATAATGACAGATCTTCCTCGGACGGTGCGGAGAAGGGAGAATCCAAGGCGAGGATCCGGATATTGGTCGAGGATGACAAGTGGTGTTCGATATGTCCCAGGACGGCACGGTCAGTTCCTCAGTCACACCGTCTCCAAATTTGTTCTTCTCCGTTCTCATTCCTTGGACTCAGGACATTGAAGTCACCAGCGCAAACACCGGACGTGGAGCCTGATCAAGCTGAGGACCCTTGCTCCTGGCCGCTACACGTGGCAATGGATGCTTGGTACGACTTCGCAGGAGTTTGGGAAGAGTATATCTGGAATATGGCAGCTACCTACGATGATGCGGACTGGACGTATATGAGCACATAATCTGTTTGATATCATTAGCGCTACCGAAACTGCTGTGCGCCCTGAAGACAATGAGGACTCGGAAAAGCAAGCGGTCGGGAGCACGTCCATTTCGGGATAAGGCGCGCTTGTGACACCCGTCGGCGGGGCGCGGCTGTGGCGAGGCGTGCGTTGCTGGCACCTTGTTCTTGAAGTCGATTGCACTGGCTTTGTGCCGTTTCTGTTCCATGCAGTCTCGTACCGTGTATGGGACAATTGCGTTGATGGGCACTGTGAGTACTTACTGGTACTTCGTTGCTCTGGCTGTCGAGGTTTAGACCCGAGCTGACGACCTATGAAGACATCCCTTGTTCCTACGATGGACCACCCGACACTCAGAGTGGGGCCTAAAGTTCACTGCGGCTCAGATACGAGAAGATGAGTTGCGGCGTTGAAACCTTATGGCTTCTCCTCGCGACGAGCCAGCCACAGCACCTTCGCGTCGTGATGGCAGTGAACCACGACCGCTCTTCGTATTTGATTTTTGAAGTCAAGGACCACCCTTTCTGGCATTGGTTGTCGTGAAAAGTCCATAAAAGCTGCTCCGAGCTTAATGACATCCACATCTCTCTTCTCTTCCCTGGCACTTAACTCAATAACTGCACTGGCAGGTCCACGTTGCCGGTAAGTAATCCTGTTGGGTCCTGTGCATTGAGATAATGACCGTTTCATCTTACAGTATCCTTTCAACTACATGAACATGATGATGTCTTACACGAGGTTCTTGACACCGACCGGAGACATTCTCCAGGACTGGGTTACTGTCCTTTATTTAGCCCCGAACCACGACACCTGATCATGGAAAACCGTCCAGCTGCATATTTCCTCAGACGAGCATCTGCAACGAATCCAAGAACTTTTTCTCAATCATTATTTCCCGGAGCTGGAGCGCATCTCCCTCGATAACAGCACAGAAGATGTCGCCTACTTGTGGTTGGGACACCCCCTTCCCCGTCTGCAGCGTCTGCACGGAGAGCGTCTTCTCTTCGTCCCTGCCGTGCCCCTACCACCCTTAGTCGACCTTGACTCCTGCGCTGAGCTTGACTGTCGCTTCAACCAGCAGGGCGACCGCTCTGCTCTGGTAACCCGTGGCGATTATCCCTTTTCCATGCTCGCCGCCGCAAATGACGCGCAGACCTTGCGTCTCCTCAACTCGTTCATTCCTCTGTTCCAGTTGACCACAAGAACGCCAAAACTCCCATCATCCCGTTCCCAAAGCTCCTGGAAGTCTCCATCGAGGACAAATGGGACTACATCTCCCAAAGCATCGCATACCTCGCCTTCCCTCAGATGACACGGCTCACCGTGTTCGCGCACACGAACAGGTGCGAGTTCGACTTGTGGAGGAAGAAGGGCTTCTGGCTCGATATCCTCCCCCCGAACCGTGCCGAAACGCTGCCGATGCTCGCTGCCACGCGCTCGCTACGGCTCACCCTCAACCCACACCTCGGGGAGGACGAGACCGCCGACGGGATCCCGTACACCAACGGCGCGCTCCTCTCTGGGGCGCGCGACCCGGACGGCCTGTATGATGGTGTATGCGACCGCCACGACCTACCGGGCGGGTCCTGGTCCGTCGCGGTCACGAACTGCCAGGAGTTCTGCGAGGAGCTGACCCCCGTCACACCGCGCGAGATCCCCGTGCTCATCGACTGCGCGCACCTGCTCCACCTCGAGGTGCACACGCGGGAGTACCTGGTGAACGTGTCGGGCAACGAATGGCGCGTGTGCCTCCTGCGACACCTCGTCGCGCTCGAGTCGCTCGAGGTCGGCGGCCTGCGGTCCATCCAGATGGTGCTCTACACCATGGAGGAGGACACGGCGGTCGTCCTCCCGAGCCTTACCCACCTCACGCTGTGCCATGCGGCGCTCCCGAGCCAGTACCCGCTGAAGCCAAGGGACATCCTGGACATGGTGCGCGAGCGCGAGCAGCATTGGAACAAGCCCCTGCAGAAGCTCACGCTGCGCCACCCCGACCAGCCCCGGGGCCGTCTCGCGGGGAACACCTTGTTGATACCCCGCACGCTTCAATTGGTGGTGCAGATCTTGACGGGACCCGAGGGGGGCACCCCTGGGAGGTCCAGCGCAAATATTGCCAGTGCTGCCACGACGATGATCCCGAGTCCGCTGTTCCTCCCAATGAAAGGGAGAGCAGAACAGCTTGTTATCTGGAAGCAGCAGCACGGGACGCTCGTATGAAAGCGATGGAGGCGTCCCGAATTCGACATGACCTAAATAACCCCCTCTGTCATCGGATATAGTCATATAATCCTCTACGTTATTGTACACCATAATGTCCTGAGGAACTGTATAGTAGTCATTGACACCCACGATACTCTTTCTGATTCCGTTCGTACCCTGTCAACGGACATATCACCATCTCGTTCCCAAACGCTGTCTTCCTCCGCTTAGGCATATCTAGACTTCGAATCTGGAGGGCAGAATCAGTTGCATGATACGTGTGGATGCGTTCGACAACGCTTACGGCTCCCATTGCGCTGGCTCCCATTGCGCTGGCCCCCATTGCACCTGAGTGAGGTCGACCTTGGGGTCTTTCGGATCGGTCAGCCTCGGTAGGTAGCGTCTCCAATCCATGGCCGCAACACGGGCCACCATCATGCGCCGCGAGTCTTCGCGCTCTTCTTGACGATCCCATCGGGTGAACCGGAGCGTCAAGGGCGGCTTCCCAACTTGTTGACGCACAAGATCCGAGGCAGCTTCGTCCAACTTTGCCCAGTCGCATTTGGCCATGGCATGGTCGAAGCCCCAAGGGTCGCTGTTGTGGTCTAGGAATACCTTGAAGTCGACGGCAACTGGCAGTCCGTTCTGTGCAATCCGTCGAATGCACAGGCAGTAGAGGTCGAACGTCTCCGAAAGGTGCCGGAAGGTGCCAGTACACGCTCCAGGATGCGAGCTATGCAGGGTGAACCGAACCTCATGGAGAGCGGTGCACGACGCCAGCTCGTCCGCCACTGTTATCATGAATCGATGAGAACGATGATCCAGGCCATTTTGTTGAAAGGTAGAGGGCAGACTCACAAGCCTGTTCCAGGGCAGCCGCATCATGTACGGTAGGTCTGAATGCCCCGAACGCATACATAGGGAAGAATCGGAAGATTTGGATTGTACTCTTGAGCACACGCAAGATGTCTGCCACGGAAGCGAGCGACTCCCACGTGCGCGCGCAGCGGTCGAGATTAAGGCAAACGAGATGTTTTGAGAAACCTGGTTGCTGTACCATGGACAGTAAGAGGGGAAGTTTCAGCTGATACACAGGCCCGACATTGAGGTTCTTGACTTCTGGCAATGACGGCCAGGCCCCTGGGAGCCAAGGAGGAGGTACGTCAAGCGAGACGAGTCTGAGGGTGTCAATGCGGCGAAAGTAGCCCAAGAGGGTCATGAGGAGGTCGTAGTCGGTGAGCATTCTCCCGCAGAAGATGGTGAGGCTACGTAGTGAGAACTTGTACGGTGCGGGATCGGAGGATACGACCAACTTCGTATCCCAGAGGTCTAATGTGTGAACGTTGGAAATGATCGCGAGAATTGACAACAAGCAGTCGAGAGGAAATGCATGGCCACTTTGTACCCGAAGAATGGTGAACGATTTGGTGACACGATCGGGGGCGTTCAAGAGGCGTCCAGGGATATCTGTCGGGGAGGGGGTCCAGGTTGCAATGTTGAAAGTATTGAAGAGATCAGGAGTCAGCAGCCTTTCCCACCGCTTGCAGACGATCGTGCACGTTTTCAACAGATTCATATTCTGCCGAATGTAAGGGAAAAGTTGATACTGCACGTCTGGGGGCAGGACGGGAAGGCCGAGAGATGTGCGAGTAATTAGAGACATATCGGCACTGTTGGAAGGCGGAAGAGTCAGCATCGCCGGTCAGCCTTGCGGAAGAAGTGCAATATCATGAAGTGCCTCCCTCCTTTGTACGCTTCTGTGCAGCCAGCTGGGACCTCGAGGTGGTTCAGAGGAGCAGGCCAAACATATGTGTAGAGGAGGACGAACAAAGTGCAATGCCGCGTGGGAACAGTTACTTACGAGTCTAATGTTGGGTATTGCAACCACAATTTACAAGTTCTTGATACGCGGAACGCTCCTGGATTGGGTGCGCGGTGTTCACAAGGACGATAAGTGAGAGTGTCAAGGACGAAGACACGACCCTCGCGCCAATCTTCCATCGCCCAGAATGGGACACTAGACGCCCGTCAGTCTCCCATGATGATGCCCTCTAGTATCAGTCTCAGTAAGTGTCCCCGTTCTGCCGATTGAACACAGTGCAGCCACTGCTTCTTCCCAGATTATGTCAAGTATATAGTGAGGTTTTCCCACCCAAGACTAAATGTACTGACATTGGAGTAGCAACGGTTAACATTTTGAGTCCCTTCAGCTCGCTACCCCACCGGGACTGGAATGAGGACAGCCAGGTCCTCGTCGGACTCCCAATCAGCCGGAAGCGGGACCCATCTCCGAACCCACTCCATGTCCACGTCATCCTGCTGTTCGACTGTCCTCGAACTCTCCGAGTTACGTATCAACGTCGCGTCAACCTTGCAGCACTCCGGTCCGTGGAGCGTCATCCCCAGTTTCGACAGGCCACAGGACACCGCCGCAGTGGTGTTTGACGAGGGCCCGCAGGTTAAAGTGGCGTTTCCTGGCTCGGTCAGAAGCGCATATGCCGAGACGCGATCCTGGACCTGAAGCAGGCTGCTTTGTGAGAACGCCGACGGTCACAAAGTTAAGCCTGGCATGGGACGCACCCACTCTCGACCCCGAGGACTCCGACCTGATTCCTCCATCGAGCCCAGGCAGTTGTCCCTCCGCGGGTGAGCCTGTACCCAGAGGAAGACTTCGTCCCGGGCGACCGACGGATATGATCCGGACTTGAACGCCTCGATGTAGTATCTCATGAGTGGGGCAACCTGCTCCGAGATGCCCTTTCCCGGCTGCTTCTTACCATGGACTGAGTCGGACACAGAGGAGTTACGTGGTTTCGGCGATTTCTCGCCATAAACCGACGAGGATTGTCCACCCGAGGGCCCCGTGTCCGAGCCGCCGAGATCATCGCCCCATGTTACCACTTCGACCAGTGAGACATTAACACGGTTCTTGATGAGCGTTTCCCAGCGGTCTCCGAACGACCGGCCCTCGGTACCACAAACAGTACGGTTCTCGTCTCTATCACGTTGCTAGAGCTGCTTCAGTATCGTTGGGAAGACGTAGAAGGTGCCACGACATACCGCCCATGACCACAGCGAGACGGCTGCCATATACGTCTTGTTCCCGAGGGCGGAGAGGTACGATTGGTCCGCGTGGAAGGCGGCAGGAGACCTTCCGCTCGGCCAAGCAGAGTTCCACTGTAGCCGGAACTTACGATCAGGATTCTTTTGAGATTGGAAACACGTCCAGACACTCACGTTGAACAAGCCGTCGATGGCGGTCGAGTTTGACAATGTATAGGGAGGCGCGAAGAACGCCGGGGTGAACCACACGCCTGGGACCGCCGGCCCGTTCGCAGACTTGGACCTCAGGACTTGCTTCCACCCCTCGTCCAAGCTGCTTTCCCCAAAACGGCATTCTTCCCCTGCGAAGGTTGAAACAAACATCCGACCATTGTATCGGAAGTAGTCGGTGTGGTTCGCATACGTCCGGATGTACTGCTGCAAAGCGCTAATATCTTGTGCGCTCGAACACGAGAGCGACGTCATGTTGAACGAGAGGAAGAGCTTGAACGCTGATTTGGATCCGGGGGCGACGCACGTTGTGTTGGCCTCGCTTGCGTTGTTGACCCTCGATGCAGCAACAAAGGCGTTCGCGACCTGCCTCGCCTCCCAAGGCTCTTTGCCTACACTGAGCGCAAGTGCGTCGAAGCCTGCCGAGACAGCTAGCTTGATCCCTGTCATTTGTCGCATTCAGATCCAAACAAATCAGCTTCTTGTGATGAAATGGATGACATAACACAAACACACCTTCTACCCAGCGATCGACCGTGTATTTCTCAGCGTTCCCGACGACAAAGTTCGCAAACACGGCGCGGCCATGGCCATGGCCCCGGCCACTAATGCTATCTCCAGTACTGGTTCCGTTCGTCGATGAGACGTTGCCGTCCGGATTCACCCCGTGTGCCGGTCCTTGCCCTTGTAACGGAGCTTTCTGTGTCTGGTTCTGGGCTTGGGTGGCCGAGGACACAGACGCAGTCGAGGTAGATGTCGAGGTGGGAACCAGCGTCCTCGAGCCCCCCGGCCCGATGCCGAACGCGCTATAGAGTTCGTGGAGCCACTTGTCGACCACCGAGTCGTTCGCAGTCTGGGTCTGCCCGAGGACGATTGGGAGGGGTCCTCGACCTGCGAGGGTGCTGAATAGAATGGAGAAGATGACGAGAACCTTGAGATTTGGTCTGCCAGGATGACGCGAGGGCTCACGCACGGCGGCCGGCATGGCCCAAGTTCCCTGAAAAGGTGAACTAAATGTCATGGTTCGTGACCGGCACGTACGATCAAGAAATGCTCGTAAGTGAAAGGTAGCCGGCAATGGACGGACTGCGATGGGGCTGGCAGTTGTCCATCATATCTTGATCGAGACTGGGTCATGGCTCATTCCCCTTGAGTTCCAGTTTCCTGCTCGAGACGCGGATTAGCTACCTGAAGACGAAGGGGACAGGGACGCTCACCAACTGTGTCTTGATTTTGAAGCCAGCAAACATCGTATGCTTCCGCGCCTTCATGGGACAGAAAGAGACCTGGATGAATAAGCCGCGCCATAATGTACAACATGCGAACATTACGATGCACTAGAAAAACAGACAGACCGTCGAATGCAGACAGCGACCACAGACGGCCACGAACATGACGCCCCTTCCAAACCTTAACACTACTCGAGCATCGCAAGGTCGTCGTACCCAGGCATCCCGCCCCTCCTGGGCACAAGGCCGCTCCCAGGAGCATCCCCATGCCCATTCCCATGCGCAATCCCGTCCTTGCCGTTCATCAGGCGCGTCCACACCTCCGCCCACGCGCACACCATGCCCGCAACGCCCCCATACAGGCTGTACGCATGCTCCGGAATCTCCATGCGCCCATCCTGCATCATCGCGCGCCACGCGGTCGCGAGGTCCGCGAGGTGCAGCGTGCGCCGCAGCCAGTACGCGTTCTCTCCACCGAGGTCAGGGATCGGGGGCGAGCGCGACATGCCGCCGGGCAGCGGAAAGCCGTGGTGCGAGCGCATTGAGGGGGTGCGCGGTACGCCGGCGTGCGAACCAGGGGCGGGGATGGAATCGAGCATGTCCGAGACGGAGAGGAGCGCGTAGACGTTCCCGCCGACACCGTGGCAGAGCCCGACGCCTTTGCGTAGGAGGCCGCGCGCATACACAAGCTCACCTCCGCGGGTGGTGGCAGCCACGATTGAGGAGCGGAGCTGCGGTGGTAGGGGGCATGTTGAGGAAGAGTGTGTGGAGCGGCGGAGGAGGGCAGAGAAGAACATGAGAAAGCCGGGGGCGCCGTGGCACCACTGGACGAGCACATCGTCGTTCTCGCCCGCGTGCTCGGCATCAGCAAGACCGGTCGCTGTACCGCTGGAGGAATGGGGCAATTGGGGGCGGGCCTTCGAAGGCCAGTTGCCCGATGGGTCTTGAATTGTGAGGAGCCATTCGACTGTGCGGAGAATCTTGTCCCAGTGTGGCTCGATGATTTGGGGAGGGGCATGAACGATCATATGCACAATTCCGACTGCGATGAAGGAACGATGAGGGAATGGCGTTGGAAATGGAGGAGCAGATAGACTCACCGACACCGTGGGCCGCACCCAAGTACCGCGACCCACGCCATTTCCACATCAGGGGCGGAGGCTTCGCCTTCTCACTCTCCTCTAACTCGTCCGCATACCTCTGGGCTCCAAGCTCGCCGCGCTGAATGATGTCGTCCACCAATCCCTTCAAGTTGCTGTCCCCGCACAGCGCCTCCGCGTCCTTCACGACCCTGTCCTTCCCCTTGCCCACTTGCGCGAGGTAGTTGAGCGTGACTACGAGCTCGCTCCGCAGCAAAAGCAGCGCATATAGCAACCCCGCGCGGCCATAGAGGACCTCGCAGCCGTCGTCGCCGACCGGCTCAGACAGAGCGGTCTCCTGTGCGCCGCCGATCAACTCCATGGCGCCGCGCCAAGACTCAGAGAGCTCGACTTCGTCAAGGATGTCGCCGTCGAGCTTGCCACGGCGAGCATGTTTGGCTGCGGACGAGTCGGGAGCTTGGCGGAGGCGTAGCTGACGGACGAGAACGAGCGTGGCGGGGCCGACGGATGTCTCTAGGTAGGCGACATGAGAGCCATGGTGCGGCTCATGGAAGGGGTCTGCGATCAGGGAGGAGGTGGGGTTGTTGGGGAAGGTTTTGGCGGGGAGGATCGAGAAGGTGCGCATATCCATAATGATTTCGCCTAGGGTGCAGGAATAAGGATATAAGGGCTAATGCAAGAGACAGATAGGCAAGAAGGAAAGACTGTGCGCACCTGCTGAACCATGATAGACCTTGGGATTGGTGGAGGGGTGTCGATGTGCGCGAACGACGTTTTCGGCAAGAGCTTCATGAATTCTGTGTTTAGCTGCTTTGATATCGGTAGGTGGGGTGTTGTTGTGTGGTATGTACCGCGATGGTAGAGTCGTGGACGCCATGACGGAGAAGATGCGGTGGCGCACACAGTCAGAGGAGAGGCGAGAGTTGGATTTGATGGATTAATGATTAATAGCGGCTAATATAGGATGTGAGACACAACCCAGACTTGCACTCACCGAGCACATCGGACGTCAGTCCCCGGGCGCACGAACGCTTACACCTCCCTCCTGCCCCCTTCAAGTTCCTGCGGGTTCGTCATAGGTGCATGACCGGGCCATGCGCGGGTTGACATAGATGTCGCATTTTTTTGCTTATGGCATCCAGGCGGGTAAGAGTGCTGAGAGTGACGGATGCCGAGCAAGGCACTGCATTGGGCACCTGGAATCGGAGCGCGGAGGCTAAAGACACCGAGTGTCACGAGTGAGCCAGTTGAACATGTGCGCCATCTTGTTGGTTGACGGTTAGGGATGTCAGGGGATGGGTCGGGGAGCTTTCGGTGTAGTGAAGCAAAGACAAAAGGTGAGTGCCATAGCGAGGAGCGCAGGAATATGGAGAGCACGTCAGATGCGGACGAGTGCGGACGCGCGGAGGACACACTGTCGGAGCTGACTCGCAGAGAGCTGCTCGTTGTGCGAGGCGACGGCGCTTGTGCCGTGCCGTTGCCGCCCGTGGGGGTTATCGAGATCTCCGTCAGGGCGTGGTTACGTACGCACCTGGAGACACTGATCCGGTTCCCTCCGCCTCTCTTCCACTCAACCACCTTCAGGCTTCAACCCAAGACACTCAGTGCGTAAGTAGCAGGGTTCTGATATAGATGATGTGCGCACCCGGATTTCTTGTTCAGGCCACATCTGGGCTCTGGGTGGCGTGATAGGGCCTCTCTTGGTATTTGAAAGAGCATGTTTGCGTTCTCGACCCACCTCGCTTTACCTACTTCCTCCGCATCTGGGGACATGTCCTCGGGTTCTCATTTCGCTTCTGGAAGACGTGGGCGCATCTGCTACACAGCTCGGGTTATCCCAAGGAACGAGCTTATCTGGTCTGGGTCGAAGTCCATGCCTCACCGGTGGCACTCACAGTAGCCCTTTGTGGCTCAGCGTTTCCATCTAAGTATATGTGTGTACTTTTGCTGCACAGTTGGCTGTTATTCTTCAAGGTCAGTGCTTCGTGGATGCACACACTCGGCGCGTCGTATTGCACTTAAGCTGTGTGATTTCCGACAGGCTTGCTCATGGCATGCATGTGGACGGGTCAAGGTGTCGTCGGTTGATGCATCCCCGTATCGCTCAACGCCGCACGAGGCCGTACCGCTCCTGTCACGCCTATAAGAATTCAGGGCTTCTCGCCGGCCTCACGATACCTCCCATCTGGCGCCACTTTTAGTTTGCAGAACGGCATCGAGGGAATCCATGCGTGTGAGTCAGATGTGAGTCGATCTGCCGGCCAACTTACGGAAGAACTCGAAGACATGTGTCCTGCATGCCGCCGTTGCAGGGTGCTCGGCATGATCATCTTGGTGCGGTGGTGTTGGAGGTAACGTTCCTTGCAAAGGCAAGTTCGGCATGGCATTCGGGGGCGTCTGCTATATATAAGTTGCTTTGAATGTTGCAAGAGAGCCGCGTTCGGTATTTTTCGGACGAATATTTGATGTCTTAACTGAATACCGATGCCGAATGCGAGACTGAATGGAGGGGGCGCAGCGAATGTCCTCCTGGAGAGTCCTGTTTATGCGAGTATCCAAGCATTCGGCTCTTGACGACGGGACGGATGGTATAATCCGGACACCCTGCAACTGGGTCAATGATATCACCGTCATCTGCATAAAAGTAGATGAAGAGCTGCCGGCCGTGCGGCTGTTTTCTTGCCACAGACAGGCGCTCTAATAAGCTTGGGTGTGTATATTTTTAGGCCATCGCGAGCACGGCAGTGGTGTCACGGCTGCTTTTAGATGCGCTGGTTAACTACACTTGTTTTGAGTTCTGGGGTTGAGAGAGCTTCCGAATATACTACCAAGCTGCATGGGCAGTTGGCCGTGGTATAGACGTCAAAATCCTCTGATCCCTGCGCATGCATGAATTGATCGCATTAACGATAGCTCGAGCAAGCGAAGAACAGGCCACGCGGAGACAAATGTGAGGCCACATTCTGTTCCCCAGTGGAATGATATGAGGAGTCATGAGGGAACTCTTAGTCTCCGTTGCCGACCATCTGGATATAGATGACAGTGAGGAGCTCTAGCCTGGCCCAGATACAGCTTCTGTAACAAGGCTTAGCGTCTCTTAGCGCCCTGGAGGTCCACGTACCTCTACAAATCTGAGCGTAATTCAGAATTGGAGGACGACCAAAACGATGATCTCCTCCCGACAGCTCAAGCCAGTTGGCAGCCGTTCACGACGGATTTGATGCGCGCGCCCGCGGACGAGGCGCATAGGAATCATCCGCGTGCGGGATGTTGAGACTACAAATACTTGACACTGGGTTGAGCGGTAGGTCTGAAGGATAGGCGCTGGATAGGCGAGGATAGATATAGACGACGCGGTCAGATGTGGCCGTTGATGATGCCATACCGGCGTCTGATTTATCCTCCGTTCAGAGAAGCTCCGGGACGTGGGAAAACATATTGGCTCCGAGCTGGTGTCGTTTTGCGGCAGATTTGCGGTCCTCCCGACGGTCAGCGACGTGCCTGAATTGTTGCAAGGTGGCAACAACCAAGGCGTGACTCAAAGAGCAAGGAAGGAAGTTCATCAGGATGCCATTCGATGGGCACCTCTGGCCGTCGAGGGTTGCACTGCCTCGCGCCCATCGAACAGGACGGAAGAGATTCGTGAGCAGGAAGATGTCACTGCTCATAACGCGGTCTAAATTTGCCCTCGCTTGCTGAGCAGCTTGCCGACGGCCGGCAGCGGCAGCACTTACCCATGCTGGTGCACGACAAAGGTCCAAGGAGAGACCCCAGGCTCGGCATCAGGTGCGGAATGGGCGTTGTGCTCGGGAGAGAGAGGCGGGGAAGAGGAGGTGGAGGAAGGCGGGGAGGCGGGACAGGCGAGGGTCGAGCTCGAGCCGCGGCCGACCGAGAGGGACGATAGGTGACAATCGCTGGGGAGGCAGTGGTGAGCCGTGCGTGGGCGACGCGGGAGAGCAGGCATCGGGTGTGGCTTACGTGATGCACGGCCCACGCGAGGACAATCAGTATAAGGACAGGCTGGCGTCTTGCCTGACGGACAACGTTTCCACCGTCTCCGTTCTCTCCCTCACTTCCTTCTCCCACCTGCCACCACGACCCCATCCCCGTCGTCGTCCACCACTCTCCTTTACTCTCCTTTCCAGGACGCCCCACATTCTCCCCTGCTCCTACCGTATCACGCCTTCTCTTGTTCCCCGTCTCCACACGACGCCTCACGATGATCAACCGCCAGCTTTCCTTGCTGGCCCTCTCCCTCGGAGCCGTCTCCTCGGCCGCTGCACAGTCGCACAAGGCCGGAGCCTTTGAGGATGGTGGCGACACCCAAGTCAGCGCAATGATGGTACGTTCCCCGCCCACACCCTTCACCGCTGCGCACGCGTCTCACCTCATGGCGCGCTCGCGGCTCCGCCTAATTCCGTAAGATGTTCTTGGGCAACACCGAAAAGGTCTACATCCTCGACAAGTCCGAGAACAACGCCGCCAAGTTCGCCAACTTCCCGGCCATGGGCTCCGTCTACGACATCGCCTCCCGCCAGGCCACCACCATGGGCGTCAGCACAAACGTCTTTTGTGCCTCCGGCATGCACCTGCCCAACGGCACCTTCGCCACTTTCGGCGGTAACGGCGCTGTCGGCCCTGGTGGCCAGATAGGCGACGTCACTCCCCCCGACAACCCGTACACCGCCACGTTCGATACCACCTTCGGCGACTATGACGGTACCAAGGCTATCCGTCTTCTCAGCCCTTGCACCGACGGCGACGACTGGTCCTCAGCGAACTGCCAGTGGTTCGACAACGCCTCGCTTCTCAGCATGCAGGATCACCGATGGTACTCCACCGCAGAGCCTATGGGCGATGGTTCGATCGTCCTCATTGGTGGCTTCACCAACGGCGGCTACATCAACCGGAATTACCCTAACGTCGACCCCGCATACGAGGGTGGTGCCGCGACGCCGACTTATGAGTTCTACCCGGCCAACGGCAGGCAAAGTCAAGTCATGAACTTCATGGTCAAGACCTCTGGCTTGAACGCGTACGCTCATACGTACCTCATGCCGTCGGGCAAGATGCTCGTGCAGGCGAACTACTCGACTAGTTAGTCCCACAGCGTGCGTCAGGTGTAATTTGCTGATCCGGTTGTCTAGTGCTTTGGGACCCTGTGACAAACACGGAGACCGATCTTCCCGACATGCCTGATCGCATCGTCCGCGTCTACCCGGCTTCTGGTGGTGTGGCGATGCTCCCCTTGACTCCCGACAACGGCTACAACCCGACGGTCATCTTCTGCGGCGGTTCCAACATGACCGACTTCCAGTGGGGCAACTACTCGTGGCCCTTCGAGGATACTTGGAACGTCCCTGCGTCGAAGAAGTGCCACACCATCACCCCCGAGCCGACTGACGGTTCCACGGTTGACTACGTCGAGGTTGATGACATGCCTGAGGGTCGTACCATGGGTCAATTCATCGCGCTCCCTGACCTTACCATGCTCATGGTCAACGGTGGTGAGAACGGTACTGCCGGCTACTCTGACCGTACCCTCAACACGCTTAACATGCCCCTTGGTATGTCGCTTGCTGCTGGTCCCGTTGGTAAGCCCGCCGTGTACAACCCTCGTGCGCCCATGGGCCAGCGCTGGTCGAACGCTGGCTTCGACACGTCTTCGATTGCCCGTCTTTATCACTCGTCTGCGATCCTGCTCCCTGATGCATCGGTCCTGATTGCTGGCTCTAACCCCAATGTCGACGTCAACCTTACTGCCCCCTTCCCTACCACCTACAAGGCGGAGGTCTTCTACCCGTCGTACTTCTCGGCCACTAATCGCCCCACCTTCACTGGCGCCCCAACGACACTGTCGTACGGTGGTGATGCCTTTGACCTCACCGTTCCCGCTTCTGCGTACTCGGGCTCTGCTAACAGCGCCGCTGCCAACACCTCTGTTGTGCTCATCCGTGGCGGCTGGACGACACACGCCATGAACATGGGTCAGCGTATCATGCAACTCAACAACACCTACACCGTCAAGAGCGATGGTTCGATCACTCTCCACGTCGCACAGCTCCCGCCCAATGCCAACCTCTTCCAGCCCGGCCCCGCCTTGCTCTTCATCAACGTGTTCGGTATCCCCTCGAACGGCTCCTGGGTGACCATCGGCACTGGGAACATCGAGACCCAGCCCACTCAAGACGCCACTGTCCTGCCCGCCTCTGTCCACGTCGACGGCGCCTCCGGCAGTGGTGCGAGCAATGGCAACAACAGCTCATCTCCCGGCAGCAACGGCGCTTCGTCAACGCACACCGGGGCAATTGTTGGTGGGATCATTGCGGCGATTGCGGCTGTTGGCATTCTTGGTGCGGTTTTCGGTATTTGTATGGCA
The DNA here is from genome assembly GCA_022814645.1 of Ganoderma meredithae. Taxonomy (NCBI): domain Eukaryota; kingdom Fungi; phylum Basidiomycota; class Agaricomycetes; order Polyporales; family Polyporaceae; genus Ganoderma; species Ganoderma meredithae. The sequence goes on along the minus strand of JAKLMY010000094.1, from coordinate 6,300 downwards.
CGGCGTCGGCGTGCAGCTGCACGCCAGGCGTCGTCGCTCGGATACCCGATGAGCTCGGCGTCTGGCGGCGCAGCTACTCGCGCAACGGCGATGTCTGGGGGTGGACCTGGAGCTGGTTACAGAGGATCTGACTCGAGTGCTTTCGTGCCGTTGCAGGGTAATGAGAGCGCCACATGGGGACCAGGGCCGAACATGCATGCGACAGCGAGCACTGCGAGTCTTGGCCTCCAGGGGCCGAGTTCGCCGTACTACGACGACCCCCGGGGACACGCAAGTGGGGAGTTCGACCCGTATCACCAGAACGCGCCGAGGATGAGCACAAACGAGCGGAGAGGGCCTTTCTGAGCGGCGGAAGGAGGAGGGTAATTTGGCGTTTGTTGTTGATATTTGGAGAAGTACTGCGGGGCGAAGAAAAGGGAGGAGGATATACATACTCAATACACATACATCTGGAGGAAGAGGACTCACGGACCTGCCTGCCCCTTGTTTTCACCTGACTGATCTACCTACGTATCTCTGAGTTTTCACCACTGCATTCGTTTGCACGCTGCTATCGCACTCTTTCGTGTATTCGCGATTACGTTCTTTGCGTGCTGCATATGCATACACTTAGGCTGTCGACGATGGACTGGACTGGACTGTTCGTGCACGGACTGGTAGGTAGTGCCAGCGTTGTAGACCATCACTTCGCGCATGCGCCCTTGATGACCGTGACGACTTCTTTAAAGTTCCGTCCCCCCATCCATCTTCTGTCCCCACCACGTCTTGATGCTGCTGTTGCGGTCACTCGACATTGTTGTACTGACGTTTTGTCGCGATACTTTCTCAAAATTCCCCATCTGCGTATGTTCTTCGGTGACATTTTTGGCTTAGATTCATGACTTCTGATATGCTCACAGCTTCGGTCCGTCCACTTATAATGTCGTCCTTTATCTAGTTGTTTCGTTTCATCACTGACGAATTACGTGCGGTAGGGGCATACGGTGGTTGCTAGCGGCCATCTGCTCTTGGTTTTCTGTTCAGACTTCTTTCATTTGCATTGATGGTGGCGTTCGAGCCTTGCTTGGCTTCCTGGTTTTACAGTTTGCCTCTTTGTGTTCGTCGATCGGGGTGGTTCGACTCGGGCGGGGCCGATGTATTCGATTTGTATGCGGCGGTACCGGTATGTTCGAGTGCGGGGCAGATTGTGGGGAGGCTGTAAGATATTCCGAGGCTCGAACTTCGTGAATGAGTTCGAGCCTCTAAGGAGGTGATCGACGTCGGATTGCTTCTCGTGTGGGGATGCGCCGGGAGGCGCAAGCAGACCCGTCGACGTCGACTCGGATCATGACCTCGAGTCGGGCCCGGGCGAGGCCGGGACAGGAGAGCGTGCGAACGCTGCAGGGACCAGGGCCCCCGCGCGTCGTCATGGCATGCTCTCGAGGCCTTGGCGGAACGATCGTGCAGGAGGTTGGCGGTGTTTCCGATTATCGTAAGTGCTTCCCGACTTAGCCACCAGGCGACATTTTCTGACACGGCGGCCCATAGCGACGCATACCGCATTCGCGCACGTCAGGACTCAGTCACCGCGATCATAGCTGAAAGTTAGGCGGCGCCGTCGTGTGCGATGCCTTTGTCAGAAAGCGAGAGCGGCGGGTCTACGTCAACAGGGAACTCGAAGCTCGGGAAGGGGAAGGGCTCGAAGAAGCCGCACAAGGAGACCGTCGTCGTCGCGGGTCTGCCCGTGAACGTGTTTTCCGACCCCGGGAGCGGAGGTAGGGCAGAGGTAGATGCAAATGCAATTGCCGGCGTCGTGGTCATGTTCCTGCTGCATGGCCGGACGGGGTCGGCGAGGAGGATGGAGACGTACGTGGCGGATATCTTCGCCGAGATCCGGGCCCGGAGAGGTGCGGACGCGCAGTTGCAGGCGCAGGAACTGCTTATTGTCACGATCGTGAGTGCGCATGTTTGGCTGACATGTGTTCTGAAGTTTAGCCTGGCTCATGGTTATGCGGCAGGACCAAAGGAACCACGGGAAGCGTATGGTTGACGAACGGGCGAACATGGGATGGTCCACGGATCCCGACAAGAACAACGAGCGGCACGCGTGAGTACATTGAACTTATAACTTCCGAGGGTTTAACCTTTATGCTTACTCTGATTTGATCGTTGGCATGCGCAGCATTGACATGTACGCCATACAGAGTGAGCGTTGCTTGGCATCGATCTCACGTCCTGGGCAGTGGCTGAAGCTGACATTTCTGTGGTTCATCGCGGTCGCAGCCGGGACAGCACAGGACGTGTCGTTCCTGATCGACTTCTTGCCTTCGTACCTCTTTCCGCGCGGTGAACGTACGATCTCGCAGTGGGTCTGCGCAGGGAAGAGCTTGGGCGGCCACTCGACGTGGATTGTCTTGAGGAACGGTGCGTGATGCCACGATGGATCTGGTCGTCTATGTCCTCTACTTCAGGTAGGACTGAAGAACGACACAGACCCGAGAGTCAAGATCGGCATACCAATTATCGGTGAGCTGGATCCTGCCCAGGGATTGCCTCGGGTGCTGTTGATGTTGACATCGCGAATGGTTGGCAGGATGTCCTGATTACCTCACGCTCATATCCAAGCGGGCGAAAGCTCACAAGCTGCAGTTCGGTCCGCCACATATACCCGACTCTCTCGTCCAGGTCATCAAACGCGCCGACCCTGTGACCGCGCCGTATACCGCGTCGGACGAGTCAAATCCATTTCTTGGAAAGAAGATCCTCGTTTTGTCGGGTCGGGAGGACAAGACTGTCCCGTGGTCCGCTGCGAAAGATTTTGTCGAGGGGCTGAATGTGGGAGAGCAGGGCGTGAAGGAGGTGATGATCGAACCGGGTATAGGGCACGATTTCTCCCCGGCGATGGTGAAGGAGGCCGCACAATTTATATGGGAGCATGCGCTCGTCGCATGACTCCCTGACTGCGTTGGGACTTGGTCAACGTCGATGAGACTTGGCATTGCACAGAATCTAGTGCCAGTGCGTGCTAGTATAAGGTCTCATATTTGCACAGTCTCTGTGGTTAATTCGACCATAATATATATCTCGTCTCGCTAGTTTCATTGTATGCAAATTCAAGTTGCCGTATTCTCTACCGGATATAACATTACTCGTTGTGGAACACGAACTGCGAAGACCTATTAATACTCATGCTCAACTTCTTCACCTTCCTCTTCGTCGGCACACTGACGTCGCTGTTTTGCGTATGAGCACCACTCGCTCAATGCATTTCCCATGTCCGTCTCCCACAACTTGTCTTTAACGGGATCTGGGCTTTGGGTTGACCTTCCGCGGCGATATCGCAACATGCGTTGGATATCGTCATCGGTGCAGCTGAGATCATCCATGACATCCCCGCCAAGGATACCTACGGAGAGACATTTTTGAAAATGCTCTCTAAGAAAGTTTCGAGCCATCACATCGATTATTTCCACGGCTCCACCTGATCCACCTGGGAGCGATCGAAGATGTAGATCCTAGCACGGGGGAGGGCCAGGGCCTTACGATTGGATGGGGTAGAGGATCATTAGACAGTTGAGTTGAATGCCAATTGCGAGTACACAGGCTGCGATAATGCAGACTTACATCTATGTCTATCCCGAAGACGTTGTTCTGAAACAAATCATAGACATCCTTACGCATTGAGATCAGATTGCTGGGTCCCTGAAACAGGGTAGAATTAGGGGTCCAGCTCAACAGCCCTTCGGAGTTGGTCTTGGGACCATCATGCTGGGATGAGGATAGCGAAGGTAAGTCAAATGCAAAGGCTGTTGATGTGATGCGACATCACCCACCCAAGCGATCAAATTCGGCGGATAGATCCAACCAGCCTGAATAGACCCCGGATCTCCAAGACTTCCAGCTGCCAGTGATTGTTGCCCCGTCACGACGCATCGTTCAAAGCTGCCATTGTGGGGGAGCTTCCACGCTGCTTCGGATTTGACATCATTTGGAATCACCCCCTGGTGTGGTAGTATCACAACCAGCAAAATCAGTCAGAGTCAGGGTGGAAGTGTTATACGTACATGGAACGTTCCATGGTAGGCGATCTCGAAGAATGACAGGCTACCTTTGAGGGTTTCAAAAGGTTCGAATAATTCCATGTGACCAGACATTCCCCTCATATTGGGCTGATATATGCTCGTGCCCGAGGGTCTTTGAGTCCGCAGAAGTTTGTTAATTTCAAGTTTTCTATCGTCGGAAATGGACAACGGCAGACACCTTGGCATACCTCTGAAGAAAATTAGATAATCTCCCTCCACCATTTTATCGCCTTGAACGTCTTGAAGATCGTGCATTGGTATTACCGGCCGGCAACGAATGCTTAGCGAATACCTTCCATTTACGTTATACGGCTCCAAATTAACAGGGGCCATGGCAAGCCGGTAATTTTGGTAGTCTTCGGGTAGCTCTTGCGAGATACAACGATTGATGAAGGCAAGAAGTATATCGACGGTGATGGGACTGATGGTCTTATGGTTGAAGCCTGTAGTTCGCGGAGGGGCGGTCAGAGGGCGGACACGTTGAAGCTTGTGGTGATGGAATACCGTGACTACGGACATGCAAGTAGCTTTTGGAGAGACCACAAAAATGTGGTAGCCTTCCGCTGCCTTGCCAACTTCGTGTTATGGGCCAAGGCAAGACGAGCAGTAGAATGATCTGGCTCCAAGTTGTTCATGATGCCTATTGAGTGCCAGCGAGGGATGAAAGTTATCACTGGGAATCGTGACGGAGAGGGGCGATGTTGAATGCGATGAGGTTGCAAGGTTTGATGAAGGGTAGGGTACTAGGCAGAAGTTGGTTGCATCAGGGAAAACCCCGTTCTATAATGAGGAATAATGGTGTACTTTAGCGGAATTATTGACTACGTTTAATTATTAAGGTCTGGATATAATGAGCAAGGAACGAGACATAATTGTCTGCTCATTCATGCAATAATTCCACTAGAACCATATACCATACAAACTGAGCCCGCTAAATATCACACCAGAAGGTACGAGAAAAAGCATATATTGAAATAGCTCCGTACATAGTGGGTATCAATATCCTTACTACAACTACAGTAGTACAAGCCATCCGCCAGCCGCCCCGATGCTTCTACGCCCTGGAACATAGTCACACTGAGGACAACGACACAATCAGATCAAACTGTCAGAGATCCTGCTGTTACGACTGGCTGTCAAGTAAGATCAGAAGGAGACTTACGAGATGAGCAGGGGTGTTGACGAGCACTTGTGCAGTGAGAGTGGAGCAGGGCTCGACAGTCAGGCTGGAGACAAGATGTATTAGAACAAGTATCTACTAGGTGAGAATACAGTGAGGCTTACCTGGAGACAAGAGGTTGAAACTGAGGTCTCCAGGTAGCAAATGTCATGAACGGCCCACTCAGTGCCTACCCCGGCATCTTGCTTTCCCTTTTCAGACAGTTTGCCTCCTGCATCGTGACTCGTCCTTATTGTCCTCCATTGTTTGGCAAACCCATTCCTTATTCTTGAGGTACAATAACTCCTGTAACCCCATTGTTCCCATTGTCATTGTACTACATACCATTGTTCTCCCATAACACAGACATACTACACAAGACTTGGCATGCTGGTGGTGACATTGAAGCAAGAGGCAAGAAGCAGAAGTATGCAGGCATTTGGAAGACTTACGCATTGATCACATCCCATCCCTCCTCCATCTCATAATCTGACTCATCTCCCTCAAGCTCATCAAGGTGGGCAACAGCCTTCTCGTCTTCTTTCTTGACTAGATCATGCTTGCTCCAGTTTGCCAGGCAGAGCAGCGCACAGCATGACTGTGCACTGAGACAATTCCGCACATGGTTCAGAAGGAGCCGACCATGGCTGAACACATGCTCAACATCGATGGACATGGCTAGAAGGGGAGGCAATTAGCAAGAGAGAGATGTACGCAGAGAATGAACCCAAACCTGGGATCGTTAGAGAGTCCAACACTATGCGAGACAGGTTCGGGAACATCGCGCAATGGTTGTGCCACCACTGGAGTGCATCAGAGACTGGCTCGACATCGGTACTCAGATAACACTTGAGTTTGTCGCAAACATCTGGGATGACAGAGGACACAGTGTCCAATGTGTCGAAGATGTTTGTATCATCATCTGTTGGACTTTGGACATATTAGGCTACGGACTTATCTGGACATGAGGCTATACGCCTTCATTGTGGCTATGCACATTACTGTATTTAGGTTTCTCTATTGTTCTACTGTAGTTAGAAGTCCGGAGACGTCTGGTATCTTCTAGGACAATCCACACTG